>PISX010004093.1:0-78274 GCA_004024625.1 Mellivora capensis | reverse complement strand
GACTTCCTTGAAATGAGTTCTAGTGTGTTTGAGTAATCATAGCAGAATAGACATAGAGTATAGCCTTTTCAATGTAGATATTTTATTTTACTTTTTTAATTTTTTTTAAAGATTTTATTTATTTATTTGACAGACAGATCACAAGTAGGCAGAGAGGCAGGCAGAGAGAGAGGGGGAAGCAGGCTCCCCGCTGAGCAGAGAGCCCGACGAGGGGCTCCATCCCAGGACCCTGGGATCATGACCTGAGCCGAAGGCAGAGGCTTTAACCCACTGAGCCACCCAGGCGCCCCTCAATGTGGATATTTTAAATCTTAATCCTCTGGCTCTATAATATAGTATGTTTTGTTTGGGTTCGGAATTGTTTTATTTTTCTAACATTATTTTTTTTTAAAGGACACTAGACACTAAAGGGGGACAGGTACTTGTTTACATATCAGCAGATTTGGGTTCTTGTTCTGGCTCTTATAATAGTTAGGTACGTTGATCTTTTAAAAAGTCCCTTCACCTCTCTTGGCTTCATTTTCCTTACTATCAGTGAGTAAATTATTCTAGATCAGAGATAGGCAAACTTTTTCTGTAAAGGTACAGATGGTAAATATTTAGTGATAACAGTCTCTGTCCCAGCTACTCAACTCTGTTAGAAAAGCCACATTGATAGACATGTAAAGTGGGCATGTTCTAATTAGACTTTTTTACCCGTAGGGCAGATTGGGCCTATTGATGTCAGTTTATAACTCCTAGATTACTGAGGTCCCTTCCAGCTTTTACATTCTAGGACTGTTGGGCCAAAGTAATTTAGTGCAAAGGATCCTGCTGAGGATCCTTTGAAATACTCTGTTTGAAAAGTAATTTTTTTTTTTTTTTGAGAGTAGAAGTGGTAGCATCTTAATCTTACAGCAGAGCCAATAAACCAGAGTTGGTGATTATGTTTTAGTAAATATGCCCTGCCTAATGTGTACTTTAAGCATAATGTCTGTGAGCCATGTAATAGTTACTAAACTTTTCATTCTAGAAATGTGTGTTCTGCGAATGACTCGAGCCAGACGTTCCCAAGTAGAACAACAGCAGCTCATCAGTGTTGAAAAGGCTTTGGCAATTCTTTCCCAGCCTACACCCTCACTTGTTGTGGACCATGAACGACTAAAAGTATGTAAATTGAAAAAGGATGAACTTGGTATAGAATAATTTTCATAAAAGCAGTGTTTGGAAATGTCTAATGTGTTGATATTCTGATTTTTAACATACTTATCTGCATTACTGATCCTGTACATTTTTTTAAATTAATTTCCTTAGAGACAGAGGCCAGCATGGTGGGTGGGGAGAGGAAGAGAATCTCAGACTGACTCTTCACTGAGCCTGGAGCCCGTCACAGGGCTCATTCTCACAGTCTGTGAGATCCTGACCTGAGCCAAAACCAGGAGTCAGATGCTCAACCAACTGAGCCACCCAAGTGCCCATATGCATTGTTTTTTGACCATCACCAGTGACCACTTAGCTGGTTTTTACTCAATCATAATGGCTTTTGTTGTTGTTGTTAACTGAGAGGTAATGGCATATCCTTGTAGGCCCAGACTTAAGGAATCACAGAAATCAAGTGAGTCCATTTCAGTCCTTAAACACTGAGAAGATGGAAGACCCTTTCTATAAGAAAAAGAACCGGGATGCCTGCGTGGCAGTCTGCTAAGTGCCCCACTCTGAGTTTCGGCTTAGGACATGATCTTCAGGTCGTGAGATAGAGCCCCATGTCAAGCCCCACCTTGGGTTCCGCATTCAGCAGTGAGTCTACTTAAGACTCTCTACCTCCCCTTGTGCCCCTCACTCACTCATTCACTCTCTCTTTCTCTAAATTAGATAAATAAATCCTTAAAAAAAAAGAGTAATAAGGTGGCTCATCATTTATGTACTATCTCCTTTGTTTCACATTATAATGTACTTGCGTTGCCATAAAATACCCTGCAAGAATATTGCTTTTTTTTCTTATTAATCTAGTTTGAGCTTATATTTTAATTTGTCTCTAGAGATTTATGGCTAAAATTGAGATTGGCTACCTCCTCAGCTATAGTCTTTAGGTTAGGAGTTATCTAGGGCAGAAACCAGGACCACAGAATGATGGTTAAGTTAGCTACTGCTAAGTATCAGAGGTCACCATGTCTATCAAATAATTGGTCTGCCCTCTCTCTGGTTTATATGCTAAAAATTGCCTAAATCTTCAAAATTAAAATATCTCGTGGAATTTATCTTTCACATGTGTAAACACTCATGTTTTCTTTTAGAATCTTTTGAAGACTGTTGTTAAAAAAAGTCAAGAATACAATATTTTTCAGTTGGAAAATTTATATGCAGTTATCAGCCAGTGTATTTATCAGCATCGCATGGACTATGACAAAACAACACTTATCCAGGTAAAGTAATCTATATAAGAAGTTATAAAATTATTAGAATTTTTAAAGGCCATTTTTTAATATATGGACTATGGATTATTTCTAAATACAACTAAGTTCTGTACTTTTTGAAATCTAGCACTTCACTATTTTGTGTTTCTTCAATAAACATTGGAACTATTGTATCAGTAGGCTATGAAAAAATCTCTGTTTTGTGTGTGTGTTAATGAAGATACACACCTCTTTTTCAGGATAGACTTAAGACAGACCTATATGTCTTTACTTAATCTTGCTTTGTAGTGGGCATTAATTCTAACTTTTAAAAATAGATACTGGAAAATAAATAAATAAAATCTTTAAAAATAGATACTGGATAATAACAGTATGTATAATATATCTGTAACAATGTAGTATAACATATCTATATGTTTACTATGTATCTATAGTATAATGTATTAGTAGGTACCTACTAATGTACCTACTAGTATATACATAGTAATTATTATACCTACTAAGTATACCATGGAACCTACATGGTACGATAGGTATGTAATATTAACACCTATAAATACAAAAATTAATATCTAGAAATACACTAGTGCCTTGATTATAACTATTTGAACTTAAGATGAATGCATCTAGACTTATTTCAAAGGGATTTATATAATGAAGTCCCATTGATGATATCAGTTTATGTGATAGTCATAAATACTGACCTAAATTTCTATTTTCATTCTCAGATATATATATGGGTTAATATTCTTAAGGTTGTTGATGTAAAAAAAAAAATAGCAATAGAGTAATATTTCTTTAACTTTTTTCATACTGAAAGTTACTGTTTTTCCTTTTTATCCTTTATCCAGAAAATGGAGCAAGAGGTAGAAAACTTCAGTTGTTCCAGATCATGATGTCCTGGTATTGAATATTCTTTATATTCAGTTGCTATTTAAGTCACCTTTGTCATGTCCGTATAACTGATAGAAGATGAAATCCTGCATCTTTAAGGAAAAGATTAAAATAGTAAATAAAAATATTTAAACTTTCCTGGTATTTATGTACATGTGTAAGATATATTACAGCTATAGCTGATAAATATTGGAAGTTTGATTAAATAAGGCACTGTAGTAATAGTAATTCTGTAGCTTATTGGTAGTTGAAATGTATGGCCAGCTCTTAATAAAAGTTATTTTGCTAACTGATGTTTTATGGCACTTAAGAGTAATTAGTGACATTGACATGTTTTTGTTTTAAGCACTTTTAAGGTTTTTCCTTCCTAAAAATATTGTCTTGTATCAGACTAAAAACTGACTTAAGCATCGTGTCTTTGTGTCTTTGCCATCCTTTTGTCCTTTTTTTCAGTGTCCATCTCCCATTTGCTTTTAGCTTTCTCTCCCCATTTACTTAAAAAGCCAGGGTTCAAGTCATCTGTGGGAAGGCCCCTGAATAACTTGTGTACTTGAATGTCAAAATTTAGATAAAAATTTTTATGATTCTAATTTGGGTTAATAAAGATTTTAAATATTTTTTGGTTTATTTTTGTGATTATACATGCAGCAAATGTATTAATAACTATTTTGTTAAATATCTTTTTAATAGCACAAAGTTTTTATATTGAAAACTATATCTTTCTAAATTTGTGTTTAGGTTATATTCTATAGATAGCTTTTATATATAATTATATAAATATAAATATTATAAATTTTGTATTAATGATACCAAAAATACATTTCTTTCTTAAAGCAATAAAGTCATTCACTGCCATGCATATTCTGTTGTTTTGTTTTTTTCACAGAGATATTCTAATGTTAGTTTGTAAAATAGTTGGAACTTCCTTCAAAGGGAATAGGAGATAATGATCTCATATGAGAGATTCTGGATTCTAACACCGTTTCAGAGTTGAGTTGCCTTTTGTTGTTGTTTACCTGGATATTGTATTTAAAGCCTTATAGAACCTAGTAATTTAGATACCTTAATTAATAGATATCCTCTTACATAATGCATAAAGCAGTGGAGTCACTGAAAAACCTTAAAGTGTTTATTTCTGCACTTATGTATACATACATACTCATTTTTATTGAAGATTATAACTCCAGATACTTCTTTTGTAACTAGGGTTTCATTTTTTATGTACAGCTTCTGTAATAAATTTTAAAGGTGAGAATTGCTTCTCAAACTTGTTTCTTTTCTTTTTTTTTTAAGATTTTTAAATTTATTTGACAGAGAGATCACAAGTAGGCAGCGAGGCAGGCAGATAGAGAAGGGGGGAAGCAGGCTACCCACCGAGCAGAGAGCCCGATTCGGGCCTCGATCCCAGGACCCTGAGATCACGACCTGAGCCGAAGGCAGTGGCTTAACCCACTGAGCCACCCAGGCGCCCTCAAACTTGTTTCTATTTCTTCATTATTTTAAAATATCCTAAAGATAACCCAGTGTAAAACAAATACAAAATCTGTTTTGTTACTGTGCATAGTTTAAAATGCTGTTGACACTGGAATGTTGATATGTATATGTTCATTAGCTACAAAGATCAGTGTGCTTCCTGTACTTTTCATGATGTACTGTCTACAGACACGGAAGTAGTATGTATACCTTTCCTACGTAGACTTTTAAAGATTTTTTTTTTTAAGATTTTATTTATTTATTTGTCAGAGAGAGGGAGAGAGCGAGCACAGGAAGACAGAGTGGCAGGCAGAGGCAGAGGGAGAAGCAGGCTCCCTGCCGAGCAAGGAGCCCGATGCGGGACTCAATCCCAGGACGCTGGGATCATGACCTGAGCCGAAGGCAGCTGCTTAACCAACTGAGCCACCCAGGCGTCCCACCTATGTAGACTTTTAAAATCATGCTGAAATTGCAGGCCGAGAATGTTTATCACTTTTTGTTTAAAAGTGCAATCAGTATATAGTACTTAAGGCAAGAAAAAGAAATAAAAGGCATCCAAATTGGAAAGAATTAAGTAAAGCTATTCATGAATGGCATGATTTTATGTGTACAAAATCCTAAAGAATTCACAAAATATCTGTTAGAACTAATTCAACAGTGGCAGGATATAAGATCAGCATAAAAATCCATTGTATTTCTGTACAATAGCAATGAACAATCCAAAAAGAAAATTAAGAGAGTAATTCCTTTTACGATAGCATCTAAGATAATAAAATATCTTAGAGTAAATTTAGCCAAGGAAGGCTAAGACTAGTACACTAATGGTACCAAGTGTTGCGGAATGAAATTAAGACCTCAAGAAATGAAAAGACATCCTGTATTCATGTATTAGAAGACAATGTTGTCCCAGTGGTAATATCCACCAAAGCAATCTGCAGATTCAATGTAATACCTATCAAAATCGCCATGGCTTTTTTTGGAGATTTGGAAAAGTCAGTCCTAAATTCATAATAGAATTGCAAAGGACCCTGAATAGCCAAAACAATCCTGAAAAAGAAGAGAAAGTTAGTAGACTCATACTTCCCAATTCTAAAGTTACACAAAGTTACATCAATAAAACTGTTGTATTGGCATAGAGGATAGATACAAGAATAATAGAATTGAGAGTCCAGAAATAAATCCATCAATCTATTGTCAATTGATTTTTTAAAATAATGTCCAAGACCATTCAATGGGAAAAGAATAGCGTCTTCAACAAACGGTGTGCTGGGAAAGCTGGGTAGCCGCACACAAAAGAATGCGGTTGGACCTCTGTCTCACACCATATACAAAAATGAACACAAACGGATCAAAGACCTAAATTTAAGAGCTAAAACTATAAAATCTTTAGAAGAAAACAAGGACAAATCTTTCTGACTTTGAATTTGGCAATGATTTCTTAAATGTAGCAAAAAAAAAAAAAAAAAAAAACCACTAGCAACAAAAGGAAAAGTAGATAAGACTTCATCAAAATGAAAAGCCCTCTTTTCTCTTTTATAAATACTGTCAAAGGACTATTAAAGCTCAACAATCAAAAGGTAACTCAGTAATAAGGTTGTTTTTGATGACTTTACAATTTTGAGGTATTTGGAAGATACCCCTCTGTTGAAATTAGTCTGGTTTTCTCATGATTTGACTGGGATTATGTGTTTGGGGGAGGAAGATGACAGAACTGAAGTGTTTCTATCAGGTTGCGTACTGCCAATGTGATTTATGGCTGTTGACTGACCTTGATCACCTGGCAGAAGTAGTGTTTCTCCGGTTTCTCCACTGTAAAATAGCTTTTCCTTCCCTCTCAGTACCATACTCTGGAAGATCACTGTGCACAGCCTACTCATAAGCATGGGGAAGCTCTTCTGCTCCCCCTTCTGCCTTTTCTTTTTTATCTGATTTTATTAGGGATCCTGATAGGTATACACTGTGGGATTAATTGAGGGCATATCAGATTCACTTGTCTTCTCCCCACTACCTTCCCAACCACACATACACAGTACTTTTTGGCAACTGAGTCCCACTTCTTGCCAAAGGATATTGTGGGTCTAAAAACTCACTCTGTATTAGGACATGGAGGCAAAGATAGTCAGTTGGCCTCCTAATATCCATTCTCTCATTCCTTAGAGCCATACCCCAAGCAAACTGTCCTGCTGGAAAATTATATTTTCTTCCATTGCAGCAAAGTGTGGCTTTGAGACCACAGGAGATACAAAGGGAAGTGTGCACAATTTCTAGGAAACCTGCTGAGAAGGAAGGGGGTGAGAACACTTTCCATCTTTCTGTGCTTTCTTTTACCTGCAACCATGTGTGTGTGTATTTCATATATGTGTGTGTGTGTGTGTGTGTGTGTGTGTGTGTGTGTAAAATGGCTGGAACTCCAGAAGCTGTCATGAGGTGACCTTAAAGATGGAACCCATGCCCTACTTCATAAACGTATATGAAGAAAGAACCTGGCTTATGATAACTTCAGGGGATTGTGATTCAAGTGCTTAACTACATCTGGACTTCTTAATTGAAAGACACTTTCTTGTTTAAACTGCTGTTAGGTGGGTCTCTATTATTGATAACGGAATGCAATTCTTAGCCAGCAAAGGCATATAGGATACATAAAGAATCGGGGACATTAATATTTTCGATGCTTAAGGTCTTGAAAGGTCTTATTTAGGACTTGCTTCTCATAGGAAGTGAAAGCTAAAAAAAATAGAGCCAGTGAGTCCTTGAGTACACAGGTGGCATGATCAAATGAACTTGAAAGATTTTCTTAGATGGTCTAGAAAAGTGACAGGCTAGAGGCAAGAGAGTCTAAAAGAAGCCCTCAGAGGCAAAAGAAGGCTTAGGCCTTATTTGGTAATACGGCACACATTAAAGATAATTCCATAGTTGTAAAGATGAACTCCCGGGGGATTTTTTTGAGGATATTGACAATAATAAGAGTTGTCAGTTTTAGGGATGAGTTGAATACAGTTGGAAATAACTTGGTTTTCAGGTACTATAGGGATGCCTGAAGGCAGAAAGGAATACAGCCTTTGTAGTCCCTGCTTGTCACATAACTTTTGTGAAAAGCAGCCACCCAAAGATATCTTCATCCTAATCCCTGGAATCTGTAAATGTTTCCTTCTCTGAAACAAAAAAAGAGGGGGTCTTTAGATGTAATTAAGGATTTTGAGATGTGGAGATTGTCCTGGATTATTTGTGTTGAACCTTAAATGCAATCATGTATCTTTATGGAGGGGAGAACAGAGGGAGAATTTAGAATATCTTAGAAGATGTGACCATCAAGTCAAAGATTGGCATCATGCAGCCACAAGCCAAAGAAATGCTGACAGCCCACCACCAGGAGCTGGAAGAAGCAAGGAGCAGATTCTCCACTCGTTCCTTCAGAGGAATGCAGTCCTGCCAACACTTTGATTTGAGCCTGGTGATCCTGATTTTGGATTTCTGGCCTTCAAAATTGGAGGGGTGATGTAATTGTCTATAAGGAATGATGGTGAGAAGAACCTCTTTCCTTGAGATGAGTTTTCCCTCAGGAAGTAAGTTTGTCATATGAGATAGGATGGGGAAGGAAAGAAGAGGGGTTCCGAATCAATTTTACAGGGGGAGGAATTTCTCGCCTTGGAGGCGTGCTATAAGTTTCAAAGCAAAAAGAATAATTTCTGCTTTCTTTTGGGTTTTGGTCAGGGGTTAGGACACGTTTGGAACAGGGCATACATAGCAGGTTGCAAAAATACTTGACTCTTAACTGAGGGGACCAATGATTGCCATTTCACTGAATCACATATGGACTTCTTTGACATCTCAGCACCATCCCATGCCACAGAGCACATCTTTCCTGAAACAGTTTTTTTGTTTGTTTGTTTTTCCTGCCTGCTGTAACACTACACTCACGGTTTTCCCTCCAGATTCCAGGACTGCTTTTTTATTTATTTTGCCTTTTGCCTTTTTGATGGCCTTTCTTTATCCTTGACCTTCATATTGTTCTCCAGAGCTTGGTCCTCAGCTCTCTTCTCACTCTACACTCCTTCCCGGATCTTAAGGCTTTAAATATTACCTGTATTTCAACAACTCCCAAGTTTCTATCTCCAGTTCATAATCACTTTCCTGAACTACAGACTAACAACATACCTTGATCTTTCCCTGACATCTGCTGTTCCTTCAGAATTCCCATTATTAATAAAATGCCACTACCATCCATCCAAATGCTAAAGCCAGAAACCTAAAGCTTCCTTCTTCAGCTTCCAGTCCATCACCAAGTCCTGATTTTCTGCCTCCCACATACTTCTCAGTTCTCTCTGTTTCTTCCACTAGCTCTCTCAACTCATAATCACATGGCAATGCTACTGCAAGAGCTTCTTTGTTGGCCCTGCTTCTCTTCTTGTCCCTACCAGCCATTCTCCATTCAGTAGTCCAAATATTCTTTTAAGGATCTTAGATCTGGGATATCATTTGCTCCTACTCATTAGGGCTTCCCATCGCAGTTCCTTATGGCTCCTGCCTACTTCTCAGCTTCATCTCCCCACTCTTTTGGTCTACAACACTCCAGCCACTCTTAGCCTTTTTTCAGTTATTTTTTCCCACCTCTGGGCTTTTTCATATGCTATTCCGTTTGTCTAGAATGCCCTTCCCTCCACCACTGTATGTCTAACTCCTACTCCTATCCTCCATTTCTCAGCATAAAAGTCATCATCTTAGAGAAGTTTTCCTGATGCTCCCTCAACATAAATGAGACTTCCTATTTTAATCTTCCATTTTTAATCCCCAATATTTGTACATGATATTTTTCACAATTTGTAGCTATGTATTTTATAATGTTTACTTAATATTTGTCTCACCGTGAGATTATAGGCTTTTTAAGTCAGGAACTATTTGTTTTGTTTTATGAATATATATATATATATATTCATAAAATATATATTTATATAAAATATTTATTTATTTAACAGAGAGAGCAGCAGCAGCAGAAGAAGAGGGAGAAGCAGACTCCCTACTGAGCATGGAACCCGATGCAGGACTCGATCCCAGGATCCTGTGATCATGACCTAAGTCAAAGGCAGACATTTAACTGACTGAGCCACCAGGCGCCCCTATTTTGTTTTATGATCATAGATCCAGCACTTACATAATGTGCACAGCTGACACTAAATAAATATCAGTTGGCCAAATGCCTGGGTGATAGAAAAGGAAATCTGGAGATAAGGAGCAGAATAGAAAGATCTAAAGTTGATGGAAAATGGAGGCCCATGGGGGTTACAGTGAAGCGAACCCCATACCTCAGAAAAAGTAGGGTCTAGATAACAGCATCTAAGTTTTAAAAAGATACAAAATCTTCTTGATTATATTTTTAGAAGCTGTTTCTCTTAGATTTATACAGCTCCAGGACTGTAAAAGAACAGATTTGGGCATGCCTAGGTGGCTCAGTTGGTTGAGCATCCCAACTCTCGGTTTTGGCTCAGATCATGATCTCAAGGTCATGGGATCAAGCCCACATTGGGCTCTGCACTGGGTGAAGAGTGTGCTTGAGGATTCTCTCTCATTCTCTCTCTGCACCCCCCACCCCAGTCGCTTGCACATGTTCTCTCTCTCTCTCTCTCTCTCTTAAATGAATAAATACATCTTTAAAAGTGAAAAGAGATTTCCATTTCAATGTGCTAACAGTTAATTGTCCACATAGTGGGCATCATCGTGAAACCCATGTAAGGACTGTGTCTCAGCTTTGCAACCCATGCTCCAGCTCATCAACGCAATGACTGTGGAGAGACTGGAAGGTTGTGGGGTTTTTCAGGTTTTGTTTTTCACTAGCTCTGGAGTATTTACATATATAAAATAATATTTACATATTTAATAAAAGTTATATCCATGCATGAAAATATACCATTTATATTTAATTAAATTGTTTCATGTGTATCTTAAAATCATGTTTATATATAAATGTTGATGAGAGAGCAGGATCAAAGTGTTGAATTAAGAACAGATGGATTTTACTGGCTGAGACTGTTTTGGTTGCAAGCAACAGAAATTCTCTCTGGCTAACTTTAGCAAAAAGGCGTATTTTTAAAATGTTTTAAGTTACCTCACGGGTGGTCAGAACAACCAAAAGTCAGTGGAGAGAATCATGGCTGCTCCAAGCTTTTGCAGGAGTTCTTAAAATAGTTGTTATTAATTAATGTAACACAACAAAGACACAATGCTTACGGATTCCATTGATTTTTTTTAAGGATTTACTTATTTTTTTTAGAAAGGGAGAGAACACGAACAGGGGGAGGGGTGGAAGCAGAGGGAGAAGCAGACTCCCCGATGACTGCAGAGCCAGGAAAAGCGGGGAGGGGCTCAATCCCATAACCCTGAGATCCTGACCTGAGCCAAAATCAGGAGTCTGATGCTCACCTAACTGAGCCACCCAGGCACCCCAATTCCATTTCAGATTTCAAAGTGCCCCCCATCAAAGAATTGAATTGGTTTTGATATTCCCCCTAGCTATGGCCAGCGCCCAGGCCCACATGATTCTGACATTGTTAAAATCACCATTACAAGGAAGGGCAAAACCAGAAGGCACCCCAAGAGTTGTCTGTCATACAGGTTAACAAAGTCACAATTTACTGACATAATTTCTAATCTGTGTTTGGGTCCATCCTTTGATACATATGGTGAACTTTCATGTTGTATGTAGTATATATCCAGTATTTGATTTAATCCTTACAAAGACCCTAGGAGGTAAAAATCTGTATTATTTTTATTTTACAAATGAAATGGATAGATGAGGTAATCTACTCAATTTCACACATACGTGGCAAAAGCAGGACCCTACTAGGTGTGTGTGATTGAAACCTATTTAAGCACCTCCCCTAACCGGACGCTGTGGTGCCCTATTCATACGGTCTTGGCACTCAACATTCTGGTGTGTGCCACTGGTAACCTCCTGCCAACACCTGTGACCCCACCTGAAGGTGTCTTCACAGGCCGTGCTGGATGTAGGCTGGGAGTGACAGAAAGTACAACATCCCTAGGAATAGCTCAGAGAGGCTGATGAATAATAACACCCTAGCTCCCTTGCCCCCACACTTTGTTGCTAGTCTCCACTGGGCTTGGGCCCTAGATCTTGAAACCACAGTCTCTACTAGTGGCTTCCTTCCCTGTCTTGCTTCTCTCCCCCGTCCGTACTTCTCGGCACCGCGTCCCAAATAACCACTTGCTCTTGCATCCTTTATTCAGGGTCTACCTTAGGGAGAACTGAATCTATGACACTCCCTTTATAAAGTAAAAGTAGAAAAATATGAAATTCCCTAAACAACTACACATTTTTTTTGTTTCTCAGCTAGTATTGAACCTCACAAACCAGCATTAATTTCCTCAGTATTGTGACAGCTTAACAATTTTCAAATCCATTCCCATTTCACAGATTGTCTTAATTATTTTGTAGCAATGTTAAATTATGTCTCTATTCTGTTTTCAAGAGGAAAAATCTGGAAGCTTCATGTTTGGG
This sequence comes from Mellivora capensis, assembly GCA_004024625.1. Lineage (NCBI taxonomy): Eukaryota > Metazoa > Chordata > Mammalia > Carnivora > Mustelidae > Mellivora > Mellivora capensis. The sequence continues at coordinate 66,004 of PISX010004093.1, read as the reverse complement.
CTATGTAATTTTAGTATGCAAAGGTTGGAAATGAAATCACTACATTTGAGCAGTCAACCCTGCCAACATCCGAGCTCTGGCTGAGAGTCAGAGAACAACACTTAACATGCAGTGAGAGGGCTCTTGGAATACCACTACCTTCAGACTGCATGCCAAATCAAAGTGATTTAAACATCCAAAATATATGGGACTAAAACAGTTACTGGATCAAAGAGTGCCAAACATGGGCACCCTGGACATGCAGACATTGTGAGCTACAAATACTGGTTTAAAAGACCATTGTGAAACTTCAACTTGCTTAAAGATTGACTTGGGGGAGAAAAGGAGGGGCCTGTTGCTGTAGATAATGTATTCATGAAATAATTTGGAAACTGATTACGTGTGATGAATCTTAATTGCAGCTATTTACCGTGGTGAACATTGAGGAAAATCAGGGTCTTAAAAAAAGACACAAGCTTTTGCCTTAATTATTTAGGAAGAAAAATAAGTTACCCCAATCTTATGTTCTGTAATTTTTTTTCATTCAATTTACATGTTTTATATTTAGGACCACAGCATATGTCTCTCTTCTGTTTTCTTCCGCAAATTTTTCCCAAGTTTCCTTCCGTACCCCACTAGGGAGAAAATGTAATTTGCCATCATCACTCAAATGAATTGCCTGGTTTCTTCTGAACCTTCACCTCACAGCTGTTGCATGAAATAATAATCACTAAAATACTAGCTAAATGAAAATGTCTATCCAAAATGACAGTTTTCTAATTTCTTACATGAAACAACCTTGCAGGAGAAAAAACAAAGATAACGTATTTTCTTTCATCTAAAAATAGCTAATCTGGAAATACACCAAATGCTAATAGTGGTTAGGGGAACTGTAGATGGGTTCTTATCTCTGTTTTTGTTTTTTAAGTATCTGAAAGTGATTATATTCCTTTGGTAATGAAAATATAAAAATTTTAAAGTTGCTTTTAAGCTATAATTCTTAATTATGAAATGTGAGCTATCTAAAGGCAGGCAAAAATAAAAAATCCTTGTGTATCTAAACTGAAAAATTATGTATTTCTTATATTTTTATATTGTCCCTCAACTGTCTTTGGGCAAGCATATCTCAAAAAAGTTATTAAGAGCCTACATATCTCTGCATGATCAGAAAAGAGGTGTGTAACATGCATAACATAAGCATAGCATTAGGGACGCCTGGGTGGCTCAGTTGGTTGGGCGGCTGCCTTCGGCTCAGGTCATGATCCCAGCATCCTGGGATCGAGTCCCACATTGGGCTCCTTGCTCAGCGGGGAGCCTGCTTCTCCCTCTGCCTCTGCCTGCCACTCTGCCTGCCTGTGCTCCCTCTCTCTCTCTCTCTCTCTGACAAATAAATAAATAAATAAATCTTAAAAAAAAAAAAAAGCATAGCATTATAGTACCTTGTCGGCTATAAACAACATACCTCTCATCCAGCTATGAAACAGGAAGGAAAGAAATGTGTAAGTAGGTAGGTAATAAAATATCTGACAAAACAGCTGAGAATTTAATGAGAAGCCCAAGCTAATTGGTCTATATTTTTAATTTATGACATTCATAATTAAAATGAGATAATGGTATAAAGCACATTACTAATGGCAAGACACAAAACCAGTATGTTATTATTACAATATTTTAATTGTAGTCATGAAGGCAGAGACTATGTCTGTCTTGCCCAATTAACATTTGCTGAATTTATGTATATGTGTACATACATACTATTATTGAGGACCTATTGTGTGCATTAGAAGAGAGAAAAATGAGTTATAATCTCTGCCCCCTAAGAAATATATAATATGGTAAAATTACATGTTAACACACCTAAAGTGCCTCACACCTCAGTTAAGAATTTAGGCTTGCCTTTACAGAAGAATGGATTGTAGTTTGCACTGTGGAAGGGAGAAGGAAGGCCTGTGGAGTCAAACATGGGTTTCAATCTTCTTGAACATGTTCTCCAAAAAAAGATGCCTTTTGTTAAGGTAACATCACAGAGACATTTACTGCTCACCAAAATGTCCTCATGCTCCCCCACATTTCCTGTGATCAGCGTTGATCAAAGAGCTCTACGCAGAAGGGCCATGTTGTCACTTGTAAACCGAAATATTTGATAGCTCATAGAAATCTCCTACCCACCCTCTCCCACCTCCTGCCTGAGCAACCTAGAAGACAAGTATTCCAAAAGGTATAGCCAGAAAGAGGGAGCAGCCTAGAACCCCAAGTAACCGTTTGGTAGGAACTGACCCAGAGAGGTACGGAGAGCTATAAGGAAACTTGATGAATGAGAAATAAATAACGATATGTTAAGCCAAGATTTACATGCATTTGTTACAGCAGCATAGCCTCGTCTGTTCTGACAAATAGAATATATTCCTTTGATGGTGGTTGAGTCTTGCCATAGAAAAATCAGTGTGAAAGTAAGACAGATCTGTTTGGGTTTTTTAAATTTTTTATTTATTTGAGAGAGAGTGCGTGCACAAGTGGGGGGAGGGACAAAAGGAGAGGGAGAAGCAGACTCCCCGCTGAGCAGGGACCCCCAATGCGATGCGGGGCTTGATTCCAGGACCCTGAGATCATGACCTGGGCTGAAGGCAGATGCTGACTGAGCCATCCAGGTGCCCCCAGATCTATGTGTGTGTGTGTGTTTTTAAGTGACCAAAAATTGTGTTTTTTTGTGCTGATGGTCTCTGCAATGGAAAAGGCCTGACCAACCTCCTGCTCTAGCCAGGCTTCTACGACCCAGCATTTAAAACCTCTGATTCTACAGCTCATGGGACTTGAGTAAGGCAACCTTCTCGAGCCTCAGTTTTCTTGTCTGGGAAAATGGAGGACATAGTACTAATATTTACAGGATTGTTTTGAAAATTAAACTACATAGCAAAGCACCTTAGCTCAGAGCCTGGCAGGTTGAGGTGCTTTTATAAGAGTTGTTTTCCTCCCCTATGTTTTATCTGAAGCCACTGGTTCTCAACACTCACTTTACTTTAGAATCATTTGGTAAGCTTTAAAAAAAAAAATCAGTGCTCATATCCCAACCTAAACCAAATAACCAGAATCTTTAGAGGTAGGAATGGTTGAAGGGGGCTGTTTTTTAAAAGCACCAGATGATTCTACTGTCTACCCCGGGTTCAGAACCATTTTCTTAGGCAATGTATAAGCAAAATGCTGTTTGATAACAGAATTTTTTCAAAAGCGCCTTCAAAAAGTACACTGTATGGCTGCTTTTTCACAGAGTTGGAGTTTTAAAGAAGGCTTATTTATAAAGGACAGATGAAAAGAGTCAGTAAGTAGTTACTGGATGCTCTCAGGGACTGAAGAGCATTCTGATAAGCAGAAATGTAGATAAGCGCAGTGATGCTGCAATGGAAAGAACAGGCTGAAATGGGCTGAATTACTGTGTCTTCCTCAGAACTCATGTGTTGGAAGTTCTAACCTAGTCAGAATGTGACTGTATTTGGAGATAGGGTCTGCGCAGAGGGAATTAAGTAAAATGAGGGCATTAGGGTGGACCCCTCATCCTATATGATTGTTGTCCTTATAAGAGAGGAATGTGAACACAGAAAAGTACAGAGGGAAGATGACGTGAAGACCCGGGGAGAAGACAGCCATCCGCAAGTCAAAGAGAGAAACCTGGAACAGATCTCTCTCTCAGCCCCCAGAAGGAAGTAATCCTGCCTTGACCTCTGGATCTGTAGCCTCTGCAACTGTGAGAAAAATGTGTTTCTGTTGTGTAAGCCACAACAGTGTCCTTTGTGGTCTGTGGTACTTGTGATGGCAGCCCTAGCAAACTAACACACACAGGCTTACAGCGAAAGCATGTGATGGGTTTTTGGTGAGTGGGTGGGAGAAAAAGCCACCTACGTCCACTTCATTTTAGAGATGTTCAGAAAGGAGATGGATTTTTATAGAGTCCTTGAACTTGTGTACTTCAACTGTTTGATGGGAAGGTAATTTAAAATATTAGAGAAGGCTGCCTGGGTCCAGGAAATGTGAATCATTGTGTCTGCTGGTTCAGAGCCATCTCCTGAAGGAACTGCTTTTGCTCACAGTCTCTGTTGCCCACATAAAGCTGCCCCTTCCCCTCCAAGACTGCCCACCCCTCCCGCCATGGCAGATTAGACTGAACTGACCTTTTAAGAAGAGATGTGCTGGACCAAGCAGATTCTCTCTGTAGATTTTGGAATTGGGACACTGAGAACCAGGCCATTTAGCTCTAATGAACAAAGCTGAACAGTCATATTAGACTCCAGGGCTCAGGCCACTTGGCTGGGGCATGTTCTAGAGGAGTCTTAAAAGGAGAGTCAGGGGAGGAGAGGATAGCGTAAACATGCAGGAACAAACAGTAGCTTTGGCTTCTTTTATTGAGCTATGTTGAATGGGTTTCTGTACCACAACTTGATGAGTACTAAGTGGAACAGCATGAAATCAACAGAAAAAATCAGGTCTACCTAAGAGGTCACCAAAAAAATCTGCCTACTCTCTCTCTCTCTGCCATGCAGATTCATAAGACTTTCAGGCTAGGAAGACCCTAGAGGGCAGCATCAGCATTATCTTGGCCAATATTTTCTGAAAAATTAAGGTAACAATTGTAATATTATCTCCATTTTGGAGATGAGTAGAAATAGAAGTTAAGAAATCTGCCTTGAGTCATGTAGTTAATTGTGGAAAGTTGATTACAGAAAGCGGCCACAATCGTTTACCCTTCCTGTAGCCTCCTCCTTTGAAGTGTGACTTTGCAGCTGCTCCCATCAAGAGGTGGGATCTGGGGCACTGGGTGGCTCAGCAGGTTAAGCCTCTGCCTTCGGCTCAGGTCATGATCTCGGGTCTTGAGATCGAGTCCCGCATAGGAAATCTCTGCTCAGCAGGGAGCCTGCTTCCCCCACTCTCTCTGCCTGCCTCTCTGCCTATTTGTGATCTCTCTCTGTCAAATAAATTAGTAAAAATTAAAAAATAATAATAAAAGAGGTGGCATCTGGGAAAGTCCTGTGACTTGCTATGACTAGTAGAATGTGGCAGGAATGACCGTGTATCCATTCTGAGGCTAGCCATAAGAAGTCTTAAACACCGCTTCTCAATTGGCTTCAAATGCTGTGCATGCAAAGGAGTCCAGGCTACATTCTACTGGAAGATAAGAAACAGGTGGCCCATGACCGAGGCCATCCTACATGAGCCAGCACCTAGATGAGCCACTGACCATCAGTCAACTGCCAGCTACACGAACGAATCTATCCTGGACCAGGCAGCCTCTGGACAACCCGTCTGCTGACCACGGCGCATGAGTGAGTCCAGCCAAGATCAACCAAACCTGGCCCAGATCAGCAGAACCACCCAGCTGACCCACAGACTTATGAGCTAAATTAACTGCTTGAGCTTTCAAGCCACTAAGGTTTTATAGGTTTGGGATGAAGCAATAGCTGCTGATGCAAAAGATCTGGGACTTAAACGGAACACTGTCTGACTTCAACACCCGGGAATGCTCTCAAATCCTGTGCACAAGCCGGGCTAAGGCAATACCTTCCCCCCCTTCTAACAAGGAGTGCATGTACCGTCTTTATTAGATTGTAGGATTGGTCATGGTGGGTTCAAAACCCCTTATCTTGTAGGTAACTGGGCAACTGACCAGCAGCTTAACCTCTCCAAGCCTTGGCATTCTCATTTTGTTACCTTCAAGCAATAGCAACTACTTTGCAAAGACACCAGGAAGGTAAAATGAGATAGTATATCTAAAAGGCCCAGGGTTTAGTGTGCCGCGTGGGTTTTCCTGGAAGATGGACGTCTGCAATGGGTCTAAAAGTTCTTGAAGACTGAAGTAGGATTCCGCTTTCAGTGTTGATGTCCAACCACCGGACAGGTGTAGGAATGGATGTCTCAGAGATAATGACCTTTTTTATTTTTTTAAAGATTTTATTTATTTATTTGACAGAATGAGAGAGAGGGACAGCTTGAGAGGAGAGAGAGTCAGAGAGAGTCAGGGGGAGAAGCAGATACACTGCTGAGCAGGGATCCTGATGCGGGACTCGATCCTGACACTCCAGGCTCATGACCTGAGCTGAAGGCAGTCGCTGAACCAACTGAGCCACCCAAGCACCCAGAGAGATAATGACCTTTGATGGCTTGTAACCCTTAGTTCTACAAGAAAGCAATAACTTTTCCTCAATAACTAAGCATTTTTCTAGATCACAATTTCTCAAAGTGAAGCCTACAGGTCCCTTACCTGAGTGTCACCAGCTGCCTGGCACATTCATGGCCTCATCCCAGACCTACTGAATTAGACTCTTCCAGGAGCAGAGTCTGAGAATCTACATCTTTTTTTTTTTTAAAGATTTATTTACTTATTCAACAGACAGAGATCACAAGTAGGCAGAGAGAGAGAGAGACAGGAGGAAGCAGGCTCCCTGCTGAGCAGAGAGCCTGGTGCTGGGCTTGATCCCAGGACCCTGAGACCATGACCTGAGCTGAAAGCAGAAGCTTAACCCACTGAGCCACCCTGGCGCCCCAAGAATCTACATCTTAAACAAAGTTCCCAGTAATATTTATGCACATTAACATTTAAGAGCCGCTGCCCTAGACGCCTCTGCTAAGACCTTGAAATAGAGTGAAACATTTCATCTTCTCACTTTTAGTTGCTTTTTAGTTGGGTGTTCCTCCAGGGTTACTTATGTCCTAAGATTTTAGGTCAAAAAAGATAATACTGGCACCTTTTTTTTTTTTTTTTTTCAGAGATAGTGCTGACATAACCACTAACTTTTTGGTGAAAATAGAATATATGGCAAGAATTGAACCAACTCAGATGATGTTATGATTTTTTTAAAAAGTGTATCAACATGTTACTCTTGAATAAATCAGTTTTTCCTGTTTTTCTTGTTTTGCATCTGTAGTCCCATAGTCCTGTATGTATAATCTTATGTTAGATGTAGAAACAGGGGAGGAGGGGGCTGGGGAGAGCATTACTAAGAATATTACCTTGTTTTTACTGTTGTTATTATCAACAACATTTCTATTTTCACAAAGCAAGCATTCAGAGGAATAGGAAATGACTTGACCCTAAACTGACTTTGAAAGTTTGTTCAGTCTGAACCAGCTTCAGCCAGAACGTTTTTGTTTACCTTTGGAGCTAGCCATTGGAGAGAACTCTGGGCGTATTTCACTCCCGCTAAATTCTTGAGTTCACCTACCTTTAATTAAAAGTGTAAAGTGTCTTCGTTTGACATCTTCTTGGCTGATCTGTTTTCACAGTATCATGTTTTTTAGACTTTGTCACCAAAAGTAGAAAAAGGAAAAATAACAACAGAAGGAACTACTACAAAAAAGGCCTGTTAGAAGCCTATTCCTCTTCAGAGGACACCAGAGCTTAGAACTTTTGATTCAAAGCTCTTCATTTCCTACAAATATTTTTTTTCACTGTTCCAAATACGGAAGAAGCTCTGAATAGCAAAAGTGCTGTGCTTTTTAAAAATCTGCTGGACAACTTTTCATCTCTAGCAGCACTGAAGTTTTGCCATACCAGACTGTGTATGACAAACTGCAAAACATATGCATAAAAAATCTAGACTCTTCTAATGGTGCCAATCCATGGTGCAAAACTTACTTCTGGAGCCACACAGCTGTTGAAATCAGTCATATTTACAATTTTTACAAATGAGTTTATTTTAATAAAAACAAGTTACTCTGTGAGCATGATCTCTAAACAGATTTATGTGGGCTAGCACAATCTGCTATGCTAAACATATATTCATATTGCTTGGGTCTGCAAGCAGGGTTGTTTTTTTTTTTTTAAGGGTGATAACAGTCTTGCTTTGTACAAGGATACCAAATAATTGGCAGCAATTCAGCCAAGGACACTGTTCTAAGCACTGTGCTATTGAAGTTGTTTTCCTGGACAGAATTGCCCTGTGGGCATGGCCCTAAACTGGGAGGACTCTGAGCTGCTGGCACTGGGCAGTGAACCAGGCAGACAGCTTATAGTGAGAAGGAGGTGACTCTATTAACTGGTGCTAAAGAAGATGAAGAGGAGAAAAAGAAGGAAAAAAAGGAAAGGAAGGAGAGGGAAAAGGCAGAGAGAGAGTGAGATTTACATTCATCAGTCCATACCCTTAAAAGGGATTTCTTTTTGGGATTCCATCATGATCTCTTCTCCCCTCTCACCTTGATTGATGTTTTTATGCTCATGTTTTTCACCTGGTTACTCGACTGTAGCCTCCTTGAAGACAGAAATATTGCCTGAATCAGCTTTGCATTTCCCAAAGTGCCTGGCGAACGGTGGTGCTCAAAAACCTGGCTGTTAAATGCATGAACAAAAGAATTCATTTCTGTATCTGAAGCATTTCCTCAGAGAAAGTCCTAAGCAGTGTCTCAGTGGGCACAGTACTGCCCCCTAGGGGGCGTCCTGAAATTTGGTAGGGGCAGTTTTTGTTCTGTAGTTCGCATATTGGGGCCAAAGTATTTACAAAGTGAAAAACGTATTTTATTATTCTTATTGATATTAGTATTTTAGAATAAACGACTTTCCCTTTTTCCGCCTTTATAACATTACACTGGTTTATTGAACTTATTTGCGTAGTTTACATTATCTGTGAATTTAATTCCAGGAGAGTAAAGTGGTGGTGTTAAATTTGTGTTGTAAATAAGGGATGTTTAGTATAGTAGGGTTGAGTACCTCTCTTTATAGGATCGTTAAGCTTGACTTGCTTCTGCTTCCCCAAGATCTAGGATTCTAAGGTGAAACATACAAATAAAGAAGCTGGTGTACATGGATTTCAACAATCAGGCTTTCACTTTAAGCAACAGCACGTTTTAGGATTAACGTGGCTCAGGGGAGCATTGCTGTCAAAGCACAGAGGGTCCAGCGTCCAGGCCCATGAATCTGTGCAGAGTAGTTTGGAGGGTGAGACGTTTCTCTGCGCTTTGGTTTGCAAGTTTCATAATTTTGAAAGTGAGGAGGGGCGGTAACGCCGTTCTGTTTTCCCCAAAGCCTGGGTCCTTGGCAGGCCCCCTCTGCGGGACTAGTTCCCATGGAAGCTGTCCAAATCTGAAGACCATGGCTTGAAAAGAAAGTCCTTGAGCAGAGTGGCTCGCGAGGGGGGAAAGGAGGGCTTTCGGGGAGCAAAGGGTGGCTCCATCTTCAACGGCAGCTCTTAATGAGACTGAACTGAACTTTCGGGGTTAGCGGGTGGAGCTGCGGTTTGGGTTGGAGTAGACCCGAAGGCGAGAAGAGGCGGGGCGGCGGTTGACAGAGGTGGGGCTTCGGGCTGGAATCCAGACCGGTCTCGGAGAGGCGGGGCTTTTTTTGACAGTGGGCGGGGATTCGGAGGAAGGGGCGGGGCTCGGGTGGACTGCCACCAAGAGATGGAGCTTAGGATGACAAGGGGCGTTTCTTGCGATCCCGTGGTGACATTAGCAAGGCGGAGCGCCCAGAGGGCAGGGCCACAAATGACAGAAGGCGGGGATTGATCTGAGTGTAGAAGAGCCTGCTCTTGGAGCTACCTCCGGCAACGGGCGGGGCCACTTCCAGACCTGGGGAAGGCGGGGCTTCTGCTGACAGAGGGCGGGGCTATCACGGAGCGGGGGCGGGGCTTCTGTTGACAGAGGGGCGGGGCGGCTCCCTACCTCTTCGCGGGCCAATCCAGAGGGTAGAGGCCCGGGTCGAACCCCAAGGGAGCAGCGGGGTCCGGGAGTGGAGAGCCTGGCGCGGAGCGGGGTGGGGGCGCGCGGACGGCGCGCGCGCGGGAGGGCCCCGCCTCGGCCGGCTCCTTCCCTCCCTCCCCGTCCCCGGTCGGCCGCTGGGGAGCGCGCCTCGCCTCGCACCCCCACCCCCGACCCTCCACGCTCCGCGGGCCCCGCCGAGCTGCCGAGGCCGTGTGCCGGCCCGCCGAGCGGTTCCGGGTGTAGGGTTCACAGGTCAGAGTTGACTCCCTGAAAAGTGCAGCCGGTTTGAAATGCAAGATGGCGGCGGCGGGGTGCTGAGAGGCGCGGCGGCCCCTGCAGGTAGCGGCGCGAGCCGGCTCCGGGACGAGTGGGCCGGGACGCCCGGGGACTGCGGGGGGGGGAACCGGCAGCAATGAGCCCGCGAGCGACGCGGCGGCCGGGCCAGGCTAGTGGCTCGCGGGCCGGCCGGAGGAGGGCAGCCCCAGGGCAGAGACCCCGGGGACTCAGCGCGCCGGCGGCGGCGGGGTGGCGAGGCGGCCGCGGCGCGGGGCGTCCGAGGGGGAGGGACCCGGCCTGCCTGCACCGGGGAGTCGCCACCGAGGGAGGGCCCCTGAGGCGCCTTCGCGCTTTCGGGGTGTCTGCGGCGGTGGAAAGAGCTGGGGGTGGACTCTGTGAGGGAAAAATCTCAGCCCCCGTCCTTAGGAAGAGCACTGAGCAACTTGGGACTGTTGAGGGGAGTGAAGACGGGGCCTCCGGGGGCTGGGGGCGGGGGCGCGCCGCAGGGACGGAGGAGCCCCTCGATGCTGAGGGTCCTGGGGGAGGTCGGAAGGCCTGCCCCGGGGGGCGCGTGGCCTCGTGGGGACTGCCTCCCGGACAGGAAGGAGACATCCTCCTAGAGCTGAACGCATCGGCATTGGGGTCGGAGCCCCGGGAAACCTCCCGGGGGGGGGGCTGAACCCCACTGCAGAGAAGGCTAAGCTAAGCACCCATTTCGGGGCCAGGCCGTTCCCCCACTTTGGGGCAAGACTCCGAATTGAGTCCTTAAGAACTGTATTTCGTTTTGAGGAGGACTGGGACTTAGAAGTTAATTAAAGAGAATGGAAACGTCGTCCGTCCCTTCCGGAAGGGAGACGAGGGAGGCGGGCCGGGGACTCCTCCGAGCCGTGGGGCCTAACGGGAGCACTCTCCTGCTCGTGGCGGGGAATGGAGGGCTGGGAAGGAGGTGTGACGGCCCCGGGAGCGGGCTCTAACGGCAGCGGAGAAGCGCCCTGGCGGATGCCCTTTCCCTGTGGATTTACACCAAAGTTCTAGGTAAAGGGACTCGAAATTCTTTGTTTCGTGCATCTGCCTCCACCTCTCCCCTCTGTAGGTAACAGTAAGGAAAGAGCAAAACCCCAGAGAAAGGAAAGGTTCCGCTTGATATCCTTAGTTTAGGTTAACGGAGCAGCAAGCTCTGGCCAGGCTTCAATGAGGGAGACTCAGGGCAGGGGAAGTAGGAAGCGGAGAAAGAGGGGGATCGAGAAGGAATCCAGGGGAGAGATGGGGCAGAGTGGGAATTCCACAGCGCTCCTCTGTCATCACTCCCCAGAGCTGAGGAAAAGCATGAGAAGGAGCTAATCTTTCTGGAGGGGAAATGAGAAGGAAAAAAAAAATAAAATAAAATAAAGGAAAGAAAAGAAAAAAGAAAAAAGCTGATAATTTGTGATGGGATTCCACGTAACTTGAAAAAGCAATTGCCTTGGAGGTTAAGAGGATAACAGAAAAGGGGGGAGTCACAGGACTGGGAGATACAGGGTTCCCAGGGAGGAAGCGGCGGCTTTCCCTCCAGGAAGAGTGCCTGTTCGTGGGTTTGCAGTGTATGTGTGTGCCTCCCTACCTAAGCGCACCTTGAGAGTCCTTGGTATTGGTCATTGTATCTCAGTCTTTGTCTGAAAGCTTTAACTTGTGCTTGATGGTGTTACATGAATTATCTTCGTTCCTGAAAAATTATCCAAAACCAAAGTCGTTTGTTTTTATTCCATCAGTGAGGATGAACGGGAATTGGTTTTAACAGGGATAGAGATTTTTTTTAAATTTCTTAAGTAACAATTCTGACTCCTTATTTCAAACAAAAGAAATGTGGGTGCTGCCAAAGCCAGTAATACTAACAAGATGTAAAAGGGCCCTCATGAATATTTTTCCCTCTTAATCCGTCTCTCCTTACTCTAAGCATTTTAGGGCAAAGCTGACTAATCTTTATGCAAAATAAAGTCTTGGGTTGTTTCAATATAGAAATGATAGCATTTCACTTAGTGAATCTTTTTGTAGAAGTACCTCTTCAAATGCTTCATTTAATGATCAGGATTAAAATGAGGGAAAAAAAAGAAAGTAAGACTTGGGTACCTGATGACAGCTATGATTCATACAGATTTCTTGAACCATTCTAGTATTTTTAAAAGAGCTCTCATGTCTTTCATTGAAATGTCTTCTCAAACACATTTCAAGTATAAACTAGTTGAGAGCCACACATTTGGAGTATTATTATACATATGAGCTATTCTTTGGTTTCCCCAAAGTGCATGTGGCTCAAGTTCTGTATTCAATTCTCAACAGATTAGGCTGGATGAACCAGAGTGGCACTGATGCGAGATGGTTTGAAAATATGCTAAGGCTGAAAACATAAATGTGCTTGTGCTATGCTTGTCCTCATTAATAGTAGATGTCTTTTGCTTATAGCAAGCTTATTATTTCACTGGATTGGGAGGACAGTTTGTGAATGATGTAGCAATTATTTCACCTCTGGTGATACTTGTGAGGTTTTTTTTCCATTAAATGTGAATAAAGTTTAAAAAAAAATAAAAAAATGTGAATAAAGTTTTACAGTTATTTTATTAGTGAACTTAATAGCATCGGTGAGGTGGTTCATGTTGGAGATTTTCTCCCTTTTGTATTATATTTTACATTAAGACTGAAAGGTGATGTTATCATGCATTTATATTTTCTTTCTTATAATGTTAATTGGGCACAGAAATGGGTTATTTGGAACTTAATTTGCTGTAAATCATGGCTTTATATTTAAATGGAAATACTATTAAAATTGCTAAAATGATTATAAATGTAACTGAGGAAATAACCTTTTTATGCACATTGCATCAGCGTAGATTTGGGCTCAAGAGACTCTACTTATTTAAATATTAGCAGTGTTAAAACTCCAGTGCCTAACCTAGGTTTTAATCTAATATCATATTCATTAATTTAGGGAGGTGTTTGGAAATATCTATTGTACTGTAGCCAGTGTAACACATTCACTTTTGCTTCTAAATTTCTTCTAACTTAAAATCCTTCTAAATCATCCTATGTAATCTCAAAAGTAATTTAAATTACATTTGATTGAAGGGGGGATAAACCGTGATGCTATCCTTTGAATAATAGCCAATGTTTCCATAATATTACTGATCTTATATTATTATATCCTTGTTGCTCTGATATATTTGTGGTTGTAAGTAACCAAATTTGAATGGCTGAAGCTGCTGATTTAGATTACTGATCAGGATATACATTTGAGTTTACATGTTGGAGCTCTGTATTCCATAGAGTTAATTTTTACAGTAAATATTTATGTAAATGTTTCTATAGTTGCCAGGTTTTTACCTTAAAGGACACTTAATCTTTGCAGTTTATACAATCAGAATTCTATGATGTACTCAAGAGGTAGTAAGATGGTCTTTTATACCTTTGATCTAAATAAAAATATGATGATATACTTTGGAAAAGGAGTTTTTATGAACAGGTTAAGAGTGACATTTATTCAAGACAGTCAACATTTTCTACCTTTTTTTTTTTTTAAGTAGGCTTTCTTAAGTGTGGAGCCCAACACAGGGCTTAAAGTCATAACCCCGAGATCAAGACCTGAGCCCAGACCAAGAGTCTGTCTCGCTCAACCAACTGAGCCACCCAGGCACCCAACGTATCAAAATTTTTATGCAGGATTTTGTTTTCAGTTTTTAGATTTAGATTTTTAAAAAATAGTATTCTCAAAGCCTATCTGAAAAAAATAAAAAATTAGTTTACATATACATATTATTTTAAATAAAAGAATTTTGTTTTTGTTAAATTTTAGTGATTTCATATTTCCCATAGAATTTCTGACTCTTTTTTCCTCCTTCCCGAAGGTCTTTCTTTCTCTTTTTTTGGTTATTATGAGGAATGAAAGGAGACAGAAAGATTTTGATTTTTTTTTTAAGATTTTATTTATTTATTTGACAGAGAAAGAGATTACAAGTAGGCAGAGAGGCAGGCGGGGTGGGGGGGAAGCAGGCTCCCCACTGAGCAGAGAGCCCTATGTGGGGCTCGATCCCAGGACCCCGAGATCATGATCCAAGCCAAAGACAGAGGCTTAACCCACTGAGCCACCCAGGCGCCCCAGATTTTGATATTTCTAAGCACTTCATTCATAACCGTGTTTTTCTTCTATGCTAAGTCTATTCCTTTTTACCTTCAAATACTGTCAAAAAGAAGTTTGTTTAAAACTCCTGGGCAGGGGCGCCTGGGTGGCTCAGTCAGTTAAGTGTCTGCCTGTGGCTCAAGATGTGAGCCCCACATCAGGCTCCCTGCTCAGCGGGGAGCCTGCTTCTCCCTCTCCCAATCTCCCTGCTTGTGTTCCCTCTCTCGCTGTCTCTCTCTGTCAAATAAATGAATAAAATCTTAAAAAAAAAAAAAGAAAGAAAACTTTGCTGGGCATGGACTGTATTTGAAAGTGAGGGCATGGTGAGAAGAGAACAATTTCTCTTCATGACTACAAGATGACTTATGTCAGAACTTCATTAGTTCTATGAAACACCTTTTCAAATGTGTCGTACATTAATGATTCTCCTTGAAGCTAAGGTCAGAGGAAGTATGTGTATATTGGGGTGGGGGGTATAAATTATGATTGATTAATGTCTACCTGTTAAAGCCAACTTGTTCTAGCGTTTCTTAATATATTCAAAGGTATGAAATGGAAAATAAAATTGATTGATTGTTGCCCAGAGCTTTAAAATATTTTGTACAAAGTTTATGTGAAGACTTCCTTCATTGTATAACTTCAATACCTTAAATAAAAGTCAGGGAAACCTAACTCTGGGCTTACTAGTGCCAGAAAATATTCCAGACACTTTACATGAGTTAGTTTAAACACATCGTGGTAGGGCCCCATTTTAGATGAGAGGGCAATGACATAGACAGGGCAAGTCACTTGTCAAAGACCACAGAGCTAGTAAGTGACAGATCTGAGATTTGAATCCATGCAGTCTGGTTCCAAAGCCCAAGCTCTTCATCTTTATTTACAGTCCATCTTCTGCCAAAACAACTCATCTGTTTTATTATGCAATGTATATAGCTGAGATGAGTTCTTTAATTTTTGAAGTTCATTCTAATCTTAAAATTTAAAAAGATACTTTCAGTTAGAGAGAATTATTTTAAAATAATGCCAGTATCAGGAGCTGAAATAACATCAGGCAAGTATGCTTTCCATCCAGAAGTATCAAGGAGCTCATTTGTTGCTCCTCTAGTTGCCTTGTGCCCGTACTTGTCTCAGCCACTCTTCTCAAGAGACTCTCGTTCGGTAAAACATCTTGCAATTACTGTGTGATTCAAGAATGGATTCAAATAGGTTACCAATTTCCTATAGTATTAATAATTCATTTTGGAAAATAACTTCCCCTCCTTGGCAGCTGTTTCTTCTCTTCTCTTCTAGTCCACATCCTGTAGATGGATAGCAAAGGAGTTTCCAAACAAGGAGATACCAGGAAATGAAACTGTAGAATCCCAGGCTGCAGATCACAGGATGCTCCACTGAGCCTACTGGGAAAATGCTCCTTTCCTTTTCATGAAAATACTGTAGCCATTCAGCCCAAGCTTTAACTTAACCTAGAAGTGTTTTACTAAAGGCTTGGAGTATTTACATTATTTCTTAAGAGCCTCTTCATGAACGTGTATATAATAACAGACAGAATCACAGGATAAGGTATTTGGAAGAAATCATCTTCCTTAATATTTACTCACTTGGTTTACAGTTTCAGTGCTTAAAGAACAACAACTAAAATGCTTCAACCCTTCAAAAGCACTGTTTACTGTTATTTACTAAGAGAAGCAATCATAGTTTTCATTAAATTTTCCTGATTGGTTTAAGTACTCTGAATAATATGCTACAATATCTCAATTTTTGGAGAATGATTTTCATTTGTTTGTACAATCTCTGCTTCTCAACACACCAATTGAAATGCCATTTGGTAGTAGCCTTCTTGTAAAAATGAAATAAACACAGGTAATTCTATTAGATACCACATGTTTTGGGGTAGAATACCACCGGTTTCTTTAAGTTGTATTGGCTTGTTGCCAGCATTAATAATCCACTCCATTCCAATTAATGCATTGTAGACTAGAATACAGATATCAATGAGTTTATGTATAAACATAAGGAACATACATCTCCTCCCACCTCTTAGTTTAAGTTGTCTTTCATAACTTTTGTGTACTTAATATTTACAATTCCCAATTTCTTTATCTCAGCTTTTATACTACAGCCTGCATATATTACATTTTGATAATTTTTATTGAAAATAATATAATAGTGAAAATAGGATTTGGTTGTTTTATATAATATAAATAGAATTTTTGAGAGTCTTTTAAATTTTGTGTTTTTTATTAATATTGAGTCTGGCATTTAAATGATTCTTTTATAATTTTATGAGGACATTACATTTTTTTTCAAAATGACTTTACTTTTAAAAAACCAAGGCATAAACTTTAAAGTCCTAAGACTTTAATTTTTTTTTTTTGTAGGATATGGCAAATAGGTACTTCAGACCTGTTGGTAATGATGGCCTGAGCTAAACACCCAATTTGAAGAGACACCCTCCATGTCAAAGAACAGAATGCTGAAGAAGCTATGGCAAGTATGTGTTTCATAGGATATGGTGAAACTCAGATTCTGAATATGCTCACTTTAGATCCCATGATACTATATTTGGCTAACGTCTTAAAAGCTTTCCTTAAAAAAGCAGCACTTAGTCTTGATGCTTTGTTAAGAAATATACTTTTAAACTTTAAAGATATAGGAGTATTGGCTGCTTTAATGTCAAAGGAAGCAGCATCACAATTCATGATAGATCTGTGGGTATATTAATAATTGATTTTTCAATTAATATTTGCTGAAATACACTGTGTGTCAGGCACTGTACTGGTGGTGTGGTAACAGTGGTAAATAAGACCATTGAAAGTAGTGAAGGCAGAGAACTTTTGTGGGGTAATTGATCTAGAAATTTTACTGTTGTTTTTTTTCACCTGTATCCAGAAAAATTCTTCAAGACTTAAAAGAACAATTCCTGAAAATATATTTCCAATATATAGTCTACTAATAACAGTTAATTATAATTCTAAAAATTAGGATATTGGTGATTAAGTACTTTGTTTTAGGTTAAGCATATGATTTTATATTTTAGTTAACTGACATAAATTGTCTTTTATGAGACGCATTAGATCACATGCTATAGTGTTGAAATAGTTACACTTCAGTCCAATTGTTATTTTATTTCTTTTTATTTATCTGTTTGTCAGAGAGAGAGGGAGAGAGCACAAGCATCCGGAGCAGCAGGCAGAGCAGGCAGAACAGACAGAGGGAGAAGCAGACTTCCCGGTGAGCAAGGAGCCCAATGTGGGAATTGATCCCAGGACCCTGAGATCGTGACCTGAGCCAAAGGCAGACGCTTAACCGACTGAGCCACCCAGGCGTCCCTGGTCCAATTGTTATTTTAGATAATTCCAGAACATACTAGGAAAGATTTTTTTTTAAAGATTTATTTATGTATTTTTGAGAGAGAGAGAAAGAACTCTCTCTTAGCATGTGCACACACAAGTGGCAGGGGGTGGGGTGCAAAGGGAAAGAATCTTCAAGCAGACTCCATGCTGAGTGTGGAGCCCAAACTGGGGCTTGATCCCACCACTCTGAGATCATGACCTGAGCCGAAACCAACAGCTGAGCGCTTAATGGACTGAGCTACCAAGGAGCCCTGGATTCCATAGCTATTAATATGGTGGTTTAACTTCCATTTTTAAAAAAATTGTTAGAGTCCTTACAAGCTGACATAATTATCTTTCAAAGTATTTTTTAGTAATTGAATGATTATATCTTGAGTGAAACATGTAACTGTTATTTTATAAATAGGGAAGGTAACAAACAGATAAATGATTTTTCAGCCTCTTAATGATAATCTCACTTGTAATCAAGAATAGCGTTCTCGTGTAAGACTGTGAAAGATTTAACATACCTCCTTGAGAAAAGTAGGGGGAAACTATTTCCAGCAAAAAATTACTTTGGGGTAATACTACAAACTTTAATAACAATGATAGGAGATTTCATTGTAGTACTTATTTATGTATCACTCTCAGTATTTACATACCTACTTACGTGCCAGCAGAAGGCAGAAAAACAGGATGTTAGTGTTGTAGAGACACTTCAAAAAGACATTTCACTCCTCAAATCTGGGGTCAGTGCTTGTCAGGAGAAATCTGTCCGACTTGGATTCTTCTTTTAATCTTTAGCAGTATTAAGGTTGGCTTTCTCAGGTGGAAGAAAACAGGTAGAGGATAGAATTTCTATACCCTTAAGCCTTAGTTTAGCATTAGCAAAAGGATCTTCTGAAATTAGATGATTTTTGGCCACAGTTTCTTCGATGCTTTCATTTTTATCACATTTACTCCTGTCTATATACACCTTCATACTCAAATTTTGATTGTCTTGAGATCATTTTGTCAGTTTTCTTGAGATTTATCTCTTAGGTAATGATTCTAGGCTACCATAATTCTTAAAAACATTATCATAATTCTTAAAACAATTGGGTACAAATTTAGGTTGTCACATTTCTCATTTAATTTTCTAAGGAACTTGACCATTGTTTCTAAGTATTTTTACATTTTGGCTTTGCAAATGGCCTGGAAATGGCCTTTTTTAATTAAAAAAAGTGTCTTCTTAGACACTTTTTTCTTTAATGTGGTGGATATTCTTTATTTTAATTTGACCCTGTTATTCTTTATTTCTATTATCATTTCATGCATTCTGTGATTTTGGTGGATTTGTAACTTTTAGTTTAAATACAAACATATAAAAATAAGTATTTTCAGGTTAAACAGAACTCTGACTCAGAGAATAAAAAGTGAAACCATACAGAATACAGAATTCTAAGAATTCTCAGTATAGGTATGAATACATATGCCAAAGGATTCTCAGTTTATGTTCTAGCTAGCCTGAGAACAGTTTTTAGCTGGTACTGTCTCAAAACTAACATAATCCTTAAAAATTATAGTTATTTTATGTGTTCATATTTGACTAAGAATCGGTATGAAAGTTGTTTTTATTCACATAAAGTCTTACCAATATAATATGCTTTTGTGGCTAATGAGGCAAATTGTTGTCTGTTAAGCATTTAATTTGAAGTATAAGACAACCAAAGAGGCAGAGGCATAGAAATTATAGTATAGTTATATATACACTATATATAACTATATATAGTTATATATATAGTTATATATAGTGTATATATAACTATACTTTATATAGTTTATATATATAGTATATATATATATATATATATATATATATATATATAGTATAGTTATGGCTCTGCTTAACTATAAAAAATTTTAGACTTTTTGTAGCCCTAAGCATAGAATTTGAAACAATGTACTATTATAGTGTATTATATTGGGAACTTATTTTTTAATCTCTTTAAAAATGTAGAACACCATTAGAGTATAGTTTTCTCCAGGAACAGAAAAATAATGATTCTAAGTTGAGATTTGCATTTGCTGTTTTTATAGGAACACTTTTCTCCTGAATTTCACTGCAGGACTAATTCTGTGAATGAATTTATCTCCCTTGTTTCATTCTTTTGTTTTTTTTTTAAAAGATTTTGTTTATTTATTTGACAGAGAGAGAGATCACAAGTAGACAGAGAGGCAGGCAGAGAGAGAGGGGAAAGCAGGCTCCCCGCTGAGCAGAGAGCCCAATGCGGGGCTCCATCCCAAGACCCTGAGACCATGACCTGAGCTGAAGACAGAGGCTTTAACCCACTGAGCCCAGGCGCCCCTCCCTTGTTTCATTCTTAAACAGTCCACAAATTTAAACATATACTACTCATACATAAAGCTGATTTGTTACAACAGAATTATAGATTTTGGTAGATATTTGTTGAATATTCATTGCTATATTTTAATAAATAGAATGTTCTATAAATAAAGATGTTTTAATATGCTAATGACTAAGGTAATTTTATTAGTAAAGATTTTACCATTGGAAGTAATCTACTATAAAGCAAACACAGTTGTTCTTTATAACTCCTCTATAAATGAGTGTTTAATGAAGTAAAATATTATAATACACAATTTTAAAGGGTTTCTTTTTCCTCCAAGTATTAATGAGGCCTTGATAGGCCATGTGTTGGGCACTGGGGATATGTAGTAGAGAGCTAAGTAGACATTCTTTCGCGTAAGAACTGCTGTTAGAATTGTCCCCAATTTTTATATTGTGATAAAATGAATTTTGCTTTCATGAAATGCTTTTCCGTAGGGAAACTTTGTTGTAATTATTTTGATGAATTAAGAATCATGAATTGTTTAAGGGGTATCCTACTCTCAGGAGAAGAGCCAAGATGCAGAGAGAACTATGGAAATTGGCTTGACCTAGATCCATACAATGCAGATTCTGAGTACTCTTGAGGGTTCGTAGAACTAGTTTGACTTCTCAGACCATGGAGCAGCTCCCAAAAATGTGTGGAATACACTTGAATGTTTTACATACTCAGGGATTTCTGCTTCCCCTGAAAAAAATCTTTATGTAGCACATGTTTTTGCCTTAAAAATAGAAAGTAAATATTGTTTCCAGCTCCAAATGACTATCAGAATATTCTAGTCTATTTGCAGTTTTAAGGCCTTGAAATTATTTGTTTGTTGTATTTTATAATAAAGCAATATTATAATAATATTAAAGAAAATTTGTAAATAGCACTCATAAAAATTTCACCCATAATCTCATGTGAAAATTTCATTTCTTTATATTCTCATCTAGTTTTTTTCCATATGCCTACATATTTTCCCATAGTTATTTTATAATTAATATGTAGATTTTGTTCTGATTTTTAAAATTTGACAGTAAACAAATAAATATTTTTTCATATTTCTACGCTTGATCTTAGCCAAAAGGCTGAGAAGCTATTTTTTCCATAATCTTTAATTACTCTTGATTACCATTTTTTAATGATCATATAACAGTTAGTTGATCAAGTTGGATTGTTTTGTTTTGTTTTGTTTCCATTTTTCTACCGAAAAGTTAACTGAAATAGCTTTCAAATATAATTATATTTACAGTGCTGAATGCATTTAGAGCATAATTTTTTAAAATTTATTTCTTTTCAGTGTAATAGAATTCATTGTTTATGCACCACACCCAGTGCTCCATGCAATGCATGCTCTCCATAATACCCACCACCTGGCTCCCCCAACCTCCTGCCCCACCCTTCAAAACTTTCAGATTGTTTTTCAGAGTCCATAGTCTCTCATGATTTGTCTCCCCTTCCAATTTCCCTCAACTCCCTTCTCCTCTCCATCTCCCTATGTCCTCCATGTTATTTGTTATGCTCCGCAAATAAGTGAAACCATATGATAATTGACTCTCTTTGCTTGACTTATTTCACTCAGCATAATCTCTTCCAGTCCCATTATTGATACAGAAGTTGGGTATTCATCCTTTCTGATAGAAGCATAATACTCCATAGTGTGTATGGACCACATCTTCCTTATCCATTCATCCGTTGAAGGGTATCTTGGTTCTTTCCACAGTTTGGCGACCGTGGCCATTGCTGCTATAAACATTGGGGTACAGATGGCCCTTCTTTTTACCACATCTGTATCTTTGGGGTAAATACCCAGTAGTGCAATTGCAGGGCCATAAGGAAGCTCTATTTTTAATTTCTTGAGGAATTTCCACACTGTTCTCCAAAGTGGCTGCACCAACTTGCATTCCCACCAACAGTGTAAGAGGGTTCCCCTTTCTCCACATCCTCTCCAACACACGTTGTTTCCTGTCTTGCTAATTTTGGCCATGCTAACTGGTGTAAGAGCATAATTTTTTAATCTTTTTTTTTTAAGACTTTATTTGACACAGAGTGAGCTAGAGAGACACAGAGCAAGCACAAGCAGGGGGAGCAGCAGGCAGGGGGAGAAACAGGCTCCCTGCTGAGCAAGGAGCCTGATGTGAGGCTCCATCCTAGGAACCTGGGATCATGACCCAAGCCAAAGGCAGATGCTTAACAGGCTGAGCCACTCAAGCGCCCCCATACCTTTTTATCTTATTGGCAGTCTTCACTTTGTGTTTTAATTGCAAAACCACCTAGCTAGTTAACTAGTCAGTTATGCAACTGAACTCTACCCCCTTTTTACAGGTGAGTAGTGCCAGGTTCCCCAAATTTTGAGCTTTTGATTTTGAGCTCTGTTTTTAGTTGACCTTCAAGTAGAGGATGAGATGCCTCTCAGCTAATAGCAATTTCTGTATGGCAATTTTCCTATCTCAGCCCCATTGCACTTTAATGATAAAAGGAGATAAATTGGACCTACACCAAAGACATTCTTATTCTTTTTACCCTTTCTGCTTTTTCATTCAATTTGTGTGCTTTGTCAGCTGATTAAGTTGAGAGAGAGAGAGAGAGACAATAATACTAGGTAAGTGGTATTTCTTCATCTCCCAAAAGAATTTTTCAGAGACTAGAAAATAACACTAATTAGGCATCTCCTGTGTATCACAGTGTGTGAAGCATTTTTATTTGATCAGCATCTGAGGTGGATAGCACCCTTCTTATTTTCTCTAGGGCAGCTTGTTCTGCTTCCTTTCTAGAAACTTCCTGCAGTATGCTCGTAGAGTTCCTGATACTTCCTCTCATTGCATTGATCACAACTATTTTAAGTGATTATTTACTGCCTGTTTTTCTTGTTCAACTGCCAGACCTGACAGACCTGAGGCAATCTGTTGCAGTCATTGCCTTACGGTAGTGCCTAACACAGTACCTGGCCCATGGTCGACAGTCAACAAATAGTTGTGTGAATTTGTTGAATTGAAGAATGCTGGTTTTATAGGTGAGAAAATTGAGGTCAATACTGAGTAACTTTTACAGTCACTGGACCACTGAGTGACAGAGGAGACTCCAGAAACTGTGGTTTGATCCTGTATCACAGTGCCTCTGTGAATGTGTTCCTCTGGACCTGGGTTTCTTCTGCCAGACAAACGGGGTATTTGTACTGAGTTCCCTGCTTCCCCCCAGATCATGACTTTATATAATCAGGACCCTGAAGATGCTTTTGTTTGTGCTTTGGTCTGTTTTTGAACTATATACATTACAGTAGAACTGAGCCACTGGCCCAAATCTTGAGGTTCTTTTGGGAATTCTCAGTCTCCCTTTAGAAATATGTTAGACAGTACAGTGACTCTGGTTTTGTTAGGTAAATGTAAACAGTTCCAGGAGTAAAGTAGACAGAGTGTTTTTTGTGTATTTGAGTGTAGAAGCCACCTGAGCTTGAGGCTGTGTCTAATACCAAGATAATCAGATTTGAGTCTTTTGCATTATTGAAGACTTATTTTTAAAAAGTTTCATTTAAGTAGCTTGTTTTAAGTTTATATTGCCAAAACCAGTGCTTCCAAAGGAAAACACACAATGGTGCATATACATCATTAGATTGTAAAATAACCTATGAATATTTTGTAATTTTTATGACTTTAGCAAAAAATATTTAAGCTTTTAAAATTTGTTTATATCTGCGTAAGTTCTTATGAACTGACCTTTCTGAGCTAGTAAGCTATAAGGAAGAGAAATAAAAATAATAATTTACCAAATTCCTATTTTTAAGCAAGACAAAATGAAAAGTAAGCAGTTTAACATAAGACCTAGAGAGCCAAAATAATAAAGGGATCTTAGCTCCTCAAATTTCTCTTCTGTATCTCTTATTAGTCCTGGCTACTCTGTTCTACCCCTGGGTGTCCAAGCCCTGCCTTCTACAGTGAAACAACCTGAAGGACACGTTAAATTCGGTTTAGGTTAGTTTTCAAATCTCATGTCTCAGTAGTGATAAACTGAGAAGGATTTTTGGTGACACTGATACATTGTTTTGAAAGTAGTTTTTAAGGCACAGGCTTTCAGACACATCTCAGAACCCTTCAAAGGTAGAAGTAGGGTTTGTAGGATCCTTGGGATGGGATCAGGAAGTAGTTTAGCCTCTCCTTCTCCAGCCAGACAGCTGTTCTTTTATCTGTTTTGCCCCAAGGCTTCTCATAGAATTTTGTTTGAAGAAGGGGCTCTGCTGCTTACAACAAAAAGTTTTGAAAACCATCACTAAGGAAATGTAGTTTCAGGAATAAAAAGAAAAACCTTCTACCTTTGATTTCTAACTATAGTATACTCCCAATTAAATATAATCTGAGATTCTAGGAGAATAACAGTTATAAAATAGCTTACTCCCCTGCCTTTCAACAATTCTCCTTCACTGCCAAAAATGTGGGTGCTGCTCATTTGTTACTCTTCCTTACTTCAAGCTATTTGAGGAATTCTGTGTTTCTAATAACAAAGAAATGATCAAAGAAATGTTCAAGTACACTAGCACTTGAACGAAATAGTTAAAATCCTACTGAATTGAATGGGAGAGATGGCATTAGCTTAGTGTAAAATATTCACTTAAGAAATAGTTTTAAATATCAGTGATTTCTTCATATTCCCTTAGTTTTAAATAGTTTTAAATATCAGTTTTAAATATCAGTGATTTCTTCATATCCCCTTAGAAATCAAAGGCTTTTTCTGGGGGGGGGGGGAAATGACACCTTCGAGAACAGGGATTCTTTGAAAATAGGATACTCTTATTACTAATCTGATGCATTTTACTTTATAATATGGGAAATTGGGGAATGGGGAACATTTAGGCCAACTTCCCATCTGTTGCTTGGATCCATCAAATGGATATATAGTATATATTTAAATAATCCCAGTGAGGAGGATCTTGCCCCTTTCAAAGGCAGGGCACCCTCTCTTTGGACAGTTCTGTTTCCTAAAAATGTTTCTCCTTTTCCTAAAGTCAGTACATCTCCTCATACAGACCAGGTTTTGCTTTATAATATTTGAAGTAAACTTTTTCTCCTCAGTTCAGCTAGGACAAGGATTATAAAAATAAATGAAAATAGTTCTGGGACGCCTGGGTGGCTCAGTTGGTTGGACGACTGCCTTCGGCTCAGGTCATGATCCCGGAGACCCGGGATCGAGTCCCGCATCGGGCTCCCAGCTCCATGGGGAGTCTGCTTCTCCCTCTGACTTTCTCCTTGCTCATGCTGTCTCACTGCCTCTCTCTCAAATAAATAAATAAAATCTTAAAAAAAAAAATAGTTCTAATTTGTGATAGAGAATAAATCACTTAACTCATTTAATTCATTTTCCTTTGGTTTAGACTTCAGAGGCACAATACCTTTCACTGGTGTAGCATAAGTATTTGGGTGCAAAATTATTAAAATGTGTGTATGTGAACATAATTCACTTTTTCTTGATAAGTCACAGTCATTCTTGTGAATTTCAGCTATGGTGATGCTCTGTGGTGTGCTCTCTGTGGTGATGCTCTTAGGGCTTATTGAGTTTCTTTTCTTTATTTCAATTTTTTTATGTAAATAGTTAATGTATATGGTAATATTAGTTTCAGGGATAGAATGTAGTGATTCATCACTTAAATACAACACCCAGTACTCATCACAACAAGTGCCTTTCTTAACCCCCATCCCCCATTCCAGCCCATGTGCCCCACACCTCCTTCCATCAACCTTCAGTATTGTTAAGAGTTCTTATGTTTTGGGGGCGCCTGGGTGGCTCAGTGGGTTAAAGCCTCTGCCTTTGGCTCAGGTCACAATCCCAGGGTCCTGGGATCAAGCCCCGCATCGGGCTCTGGAGCCTGCTTACCCCTTCTCTCTCTGCCTGCTTGTGATCTCTGTCAAATAAGTAGATAAAATCTTAAAAATTAAAAAAAAGAGTTCTTATGGTTTACTTCCCTCTCTTTTTTCCCCCGTGTCCCCTATGTTCATCTGTTTTGTTTCTTAAATTCCATATATGAGTGAAATCATATGGTATTTGTCTTTCTCTGACTGACTTATTTTGCTTAGCATAATAGCTCTAGCTCCATCCACATTGCTGCAGATGGCAAGATTTCATTCTCTTTGACGGCTGAGTAATATTCCATTGTATATATATACCACATCTTCTTTATCCATTCATCAGCTGATGGACATTTGGGCTCTTTCCATAATTTGGCAGGGCATGTTGAGTTTCATAGGACTGTTTTCCTATTCATTCTAGTTCAAGTTAATAAATATTTAGTGAGTCCCTTATTCTAGGCTTTTTGTATGCAGAGGGGATACAGAAATGAATGAGAAGTCAGCAAGGATAGTTGAGCTAGAAGAGCATTAGACCGAAGATACAAAGGTCCTTGGAAGAATGAGATTCACCTATAGTAAGGAGACCAGGAGTATAGATAGGCTGTGGGACAGAAATGTAATACTCCTCTGGCACAATACGGTAAGTACTAGACTAAAAGATGAACTGAGGAGGAAGAGGTCGGATCCAGGTTAAAGGGAGGAGGTAATCTATACGGCAAACAAAGATCATCATAGTGCATGCCCAAACAAGGCTCCTGGCACAGGGAACAGCCTCATTGTGTGCCCCTGGAACAACAACTGGGTCTGCTGTGCCCAAAGCATAAGAAATAAGAGTCAGGAGAAAGATGGCAAGAAGTTGAGGTTGAGGGCAGGTATGAAAAGAACTGCTTGTGGCTCGAGGAGTTTGGGCTTCATTCTTCCAGTACTGGGGAAACTTTAAGTCAGGAGACTGTTAGGATCAGATATGTTTTATAAATCCTGGTAACACCATGAAAAATGATTAAGAATAATGTTTCTAAAACTTCCATCATTCATATCCATCTTTGCTGCTCCTGTCGTACTTGGCTATGCTACTGGAATGATAAAACAGACCAGTAGGAGGAAGAGGGCATATACACTTAATGACCATAGTGTCTGAACACCTGTGACTGCCTTTTATAGTTTTAAGTTTCCTCCCTTGTTAACACATTATCATTTCACAATGATAATAGTGTGCTTGCCAAAGCCAACCCTTCTCCCACTTCCCTGTCAATATAGGGTTAGCTGAAAATCCAAGTAAGCAGGCCTGGGGGCTGACCATGAGTACAGTACGTGACCGTCAGTGATTTGGCTTGGAGACATGTATTTTGCTCCTAGAGGACTTTTTTCCTGGTTCTGGTCTTATTCTAGATCTTTATAACCGAGCTATCCAACAACTTCAGGTAAGTGAAATATAACTGCAGTTTGTTTACAAGGTCAAAATCATGCATTAAAAACATTTTAAATTTTATTTTAATATAGGTGTTTGGAGTTGGGCTTCAAAAATTTCAGTAGTTCACCAGTATCTTATCTGCCAAGAATAAGCTCTTTACTTGATTGCACCATGAAAAAGCTGCTAATGAAACTTGTTGAACACAAAAATGGACTTGAAGAACCAAAAGCCATTGTTTTCAAATGAAGAATACTGAACAGTTTTAAGCCTCAATGCTTTTTAATCACCGCTGAGATTTTCCTCATAACATCAGAATGGCAAGCAGGCGAAAATCCACAACCCCCTGCATGGTCCTTGCCAGTGAACAGGATCCAGACCTCGAGTTGATATCAGACTTGGATGAAGGCCCTCCTGTACTGACGCCTGTAGAGAACACCAGAGCAGAGAGTGTCTCAAGTGATGAAGTTCATGAATCTGTGGACTCTGACAATCAGCAAAATAAAAAAGTTGAAGGTGGCTATGAATGTAAATATTGTACTTTTCAAACCCCAGATCTAAATATGTTTACTTTCCATGTGGATTCAGAACATCCCAACGTCGTGCTAAATTCATCCTATGTCTGTGTTGAATGCAATTTTCTTACCAAAAGGTATGATGCACTTTCTGAGCATAATCTGAAACATCACCCAGGAGAAGAGAATTTTAAGTTGACTATGGTGAAACGAAATAACCAGACAATCTTTGAGCAGACAATAAATGATCTGACTTTTGATGGTAGTTTTGTTAAAGAGGAGAATTCAGAGCAAGCTGAACCTGCGGAAGTTGCGTCTTCAGGAATATCTATCAGTAAAACTCCGATCATGAAAATGATGAAAAATAAAGTGGAAAACAAACGGATTACAGTTCACCACAACTCAGCTGAGGACGTTCCTGAAGACAAAGAGAATGAAACCAAACCAGACCGTGAAGAAACTGTGGAAAACCCAAGTTCTTCGGCTTCTGAATCTAATACAAGTACTTCCATTGTAAACAGAATACACCCGAACACTGCCAGCACGCTCGTGACCCCCGCAGCAGTTCTTCCTGGGTTAGCTCAGGTGATAACCGCTGTATCAGCTCAGCAGAATTCCAGTTTGATTCCCAAAGTCTTAATCCCTGTTAATAGCATCCCCACCTACAATGCTGCATTGGATAACAACCCCCTTTTGCTCAACACCTACAACAAATTCCCTTACCCAACAATGTCAGAAATTACTGTTCTTTCCGCTCAAGCAAAATACACGGAGGAACAGATCAAGATCTGGTTTTCAGCCCAACGCCTAAAACATGGTGTCAGCTGGACTCCCGAGGAGGTAGAGGAGGCCAGAAGAAAACAATTCAATGGAACAGTACACACTGTACCTCAGACCATAACTGTTATTCCTACACACATTTCCACGGGGAGTAATGGTTTACCATCCATTTTACAGACTTGCCAGATAGTTGGTCAGCCAGGTCTGGTCCTTACACAAGTGGCTGGAGCGAACACCTTGCCGGTAACAGCACCCATAGCCTTGACTGTGGCAGGGGTTCCAAGTCAAACAAACGTACAAAAAAGTCAGGCGCCTGCTGCTCAGCCGAATGCAGAGACAAAGCCAGCCACAGCAGCCATCCCACCTTCTCCGCTCATCAAACACGAAACCGCAGCGGCAAACCCTGATTCCTTTGGCATTCGGGCCAAAAAGACTAAAGAGCAACTGGCCGAATTAAAAGTCAGCTACCTTAAAAACCAGTTTCCCCACGATTCGGAAATCATCAGACTTATGAAAATCACAGGCCTGACTAAAGGAGAGATTAAAAAATGGTTTAGTGACACAAGGTACAACCAGAGAAATTCAAAGAGTAATCAGTGCTTACATCTCAACAACGATTCCTCCACCACTATTCTTATAGACTCCAGCGATGAAACCACGGAGTCCCCCACTGTGGTTACTTCACAGCCGAAACAATCCTGGAATCCTTTTCCTGACTTCACTCCCCAGAAGTTTAAAGAGAAGACCACAGAGCAGCTTCGTGCCCTTCAGGCGAGTTTTCTCAACAGCTCCGTACTCACCGATGAAGAATTAAATAGGTTAAGAGCGCAAACCAAACTTACCAGAAGGGAAATTGATGCTTGGTTTACAGAGAAGAAAAAATCAAAAGCTTTAAAGGAAGAGAAGGTAGAAATAGACGAAAACAATGCAGGTAGTTCCAAAGAAGAAGCTGGAGAAACTTCACCCAGAGATGACTCTGGTGCACCTAAGCCAGGGAGCACAGGCAAGATCTGTAAAAAAACACCCGAGCAGTTACACATGCTGAAGAGTGCTTTTGTCCGAACGCAGTGGCCATCACCGGAAGAGTATGACAAGTTGGCTGAAGAGAGTGGGCTTGCTAGAACAGACATTGTCAGTTGGTTTGGCGACACCCGTTATGCTTGGAAAAATGGAAACCTAAAATGGTACTACTATTATCAAAGCGCCAATTCGAGTAGTATGAATGGTCTGTCCTCCCTTCGGAAAAGGGGGAGAGGGAGACCCAAAGGAAGGGGAAGAGGAAGACCACGTGGGCGGCCAAGAGGAAGCAAGAGAATGAACAACTGGGACAGGGGGCCATCACTCATAAAATTTAAAACTGGAACTGCAATACTTAAGGATTATTACCTGAAGCACAAATTTCTTAATGAGCAAGACCTTGACGAACTTGTGAACAAATCACATATGGGTTATGAGCAGGTCAGAGAGTGGTTTGCAGAAAGACAGAGGAGATCAGAGTTAGGTATAGAATTATTTGAGGAAAATGAGGAGGAAGATGAAGTTATTGATGATCAGGAAGAGGACGAAGAAGAGACAGATGATAGTGACACTTGGGAACCCCCACGACATGTGAAGCGGAAGCTTTCTAAATCAGATGACTGAAATGTAAGTTTTTAATCTGAGTGTATATTCATCAACCACATACATTTAGAATAGTCACCTTGTATCTGACATCTTCACTTTTGACAGTTTTTCTAAAATGTTTTTTTTCTTTTAGCTAATAAGACGACTAGGGACCTTGACTGTGACCATGAGACATGATTATTATGTGTGGTCTGATTATTATAACTATTACATTTATTATGTAGAATTTAATGCTGCTTTAATTATTTACTTTTTTTATAAAATTTTTTTCACTTTGTTTTAAGGGAAGGTTACCCATTCTCATAGAAGGGAGACTGTTGGGGGGGGGCGGAATTCACGGATACTAAAGGTAACTAAAATGTATTGTTTGCAACCCTCCTTCACTAAAGCTTCATTTTTTGCCTATTTAAGGAAAGAATTCAAAAATGAAAACTAAAAAGAAGGGGAAAAGTTACCGAAGGACAGACTTACCACAGGGGCGAGGATTGCTCAGTTTTAGGAAACTAGGTGAAAAATGGGTATCTTTTTTTATTCATTGTATTGCCCCCAAACTATTAGGTTTTTAACTAGAGTTTAAAATGCTTTATGTGTTAAAATTATTCAGTAATTTTTTGTTGAAAGCCAAAGGTCTGTTTTAGGCTCTGTGTAAATTCATATTTGCTTAGATGGCATCTGTTTTTGAAAACTGTGATATAAATTATTTCTGTCTTAGAGATCAAAAGGTAAATAACAGATTTGATATTAAATTAACTCAGTTGCCTAAAGTGTCTGTTCATTCTTTGATAGAAAACAAACCTGCTACCAGCAGAAACACTGTATTTGGTTAAAAATACATCTCTTGCTATAAAAGCGCAAGTAAATATGCTTTAAATCTGAAAGGTTTGGCATGTTCCTTACATTTTAATTCTTTCATAGATTGAATTAATTAAAATTTCACTGTAGCTGCAAATCAGATATCTGACTTAAAGTTAGGACTTCAATTCTTAATACTTTTGGAATTTAATAGCATAGTTCCATTCTTCTCTACTCTCTGTTTTGGAGTGTTCTAGAATAAAACTATACTCTATTGAGAATAACGCACTTCTCATGAAATGTTTAAATACGTCTATCAGTAGTCCAAAAGCATTTTATTATTAAACTACTGCAGTGTTCTCGAACAGTAAAGAAGGAAACGAAACATAGATCCTCATGATCATATGTGCATATTTACTTACTTCCGTAGCTGTTTGCATCCCTATCCATCTTCTAATTTATGCTCTGTTATTCAGCACAGTATTTCCTTAACTCCCCCATGTCTTCCTCACTGGTTTTATTTATTTTGCTAAACAATTATTTATAGAGAGCTTAATATGTACCAGGCACTTCTCTTATTGTCTAGCAGTTTTCCAGGCTTTTCATGCCTTTTCCAGACTTTCTTTTCATTAACACTTTTTTTCAAGGAGAAAAACAGATGAAACTAAAAATACACCTATTTTAGAGTAAATCTCACTGCGGGTTATGGAGCGTAACGAAAGTCACAGGAAGATTTGTGCAGCTTTATCCTAAAGTACAGCCCTCTGTTTCCTAATGTCAGAAATTTTCAGGGGGCGCCTGGGTGGCTCAGTGGGTTAAGCCTCTGCCTTTGGCTCAGGTCATGATCCCAGGGTCCTGGGATTGAGCCCCGCGTCGGGCTCTCTGCTCAGCAGGGAGCCTGCTTCCCTTCCTCTCTCTCTGCCTGCCCCTCTGCCTACTTGTGATCACTCTCTCTGTCAAATAAATAAATAAATAATCTTAAAAAAAAATCAAGGTGCAGAATTAGCCACATGCTAAAGACATGTTGCCTGTGAAATCTGCTAGGGATCAGGACCTGGAGAAAATATTCTTCAGTCTCGGGCATGTTCTCTCTCTCCCTCTGTCTCTGTTCAGTTAATTTTTAAAAAAAAGTTTTTTTCAGGACAGGCTTTCTCCTGACCCAGATGCATAAAATATCATTTTGCTTTTTATTGCTAAACACAAGAATTCTCACTCGGCCAAGATTAAATCAACAAATGTGTTGCTGTAGTGAATTGGCCCTGTGGTTGTAGTAACCTCAGCAGTGATTCTGCAGGGAGCTGCAGTCTAAAAATAATGGGAACTTTTTGGTACAGTTTTTGACTTTAAGTTTGTGTGGATAATTCTCATGTTCTATATTGATACTCTTACAGATACTACGAACAAAAAAATCATACAAAGCCACAGTTTTTAAAACACTGTATCATATATGTTAGACATACACTTCCATGTATTCAGCCATGCCTTTTAAAATATTCAAAAGTCTGAAATTATAAAATACATTAATTAGCAAGGTACTGTTGGCTTAACAAAATGTTTCATCTTTTAAAAGGATTCAACATAAGTTCCCTCTTAATAGTTATTTCTTCACTTAAATATGGTTCGGTTTACCAAAAATAGGTAACCAAACTTTTCCAAAATAGTTATTGCAAAAAATGAAATACATATATCTCTTTTGCACAAGCCAGACTTGTACATAAAATACAAAAGCCTTTAGATTTCAGTCTGTTTATTACAAAAACTGACAGTGAAATATATGCTTCCTATGAATAATTGTTTTTATAAATTATTACATATAGGTGAAAATGTCTATATGCAGAACATATACATAGGACTTGCACACAAGCCCTAGTGCTTTATGTAAGATGTATATAGCAAGTGATTTCAGTGTTAAAAAGCAAATACAGAGAATGTATTTTCATGGCTAATTTGTATAATTTTTGTTTCGAAAGTGGTAAACATTAAAAATATGGTTTTCTTTAAAATATTAGTATTTTATTATATTTTCTTTTATAGCTGCCTAAAATGTTGGAGGAGAATCAATTCTTCAATGCAAGATGTCTGATTTACTGTGAATGGGCTCAATCTTTGATGACACTGAAAACATTTTGGGACATACACATTCTCAAAAAATAGGATCCAATACCCAAAAGAAATGGAACTTAATGTTGTGCCAAAGTTAAACTACTGCATTTGGCGGAAGTTCTGCAATGTAAATAGAACACTAATTAAACAACTTGTAAAAATTCGAATTTTAATATAGTACATTTTTATTCTGATACGATGGAGATGTTCTGATTCTTAGACTTTCTGAGAGGGTTTAATGACCACTAGAACTTGTCCTCATATTTTGTCCAGCTTAATACTGTATGTCTAGTGAGATGGGCCTTACTGCCTATATTCTTTGATATGTGATTAAGCTTATAGCTTTGAGTGACCAAACATTTTACAGAGTAAAAATTGTTAGAAACAGGAAAAAGAAGAACCTGATTTATTTCTATGTCTTATTTATCAGGCCCTGCACTAAGATTTAAACTTGTGCATGGGTTTGTACAATTTCAATGTAAGTGACAAAAAAACAGCCTATTGACAACATGTTGAAACATAAAATTTTGTGATAACAGTGGCCCTTATTGATTGGATCTTTAATTGAACACATTCATGGATACCACTATGACTCTGTAATACTCTGTTAATTTTTTTCATTAGAGGCTGAATTTGCTTTGTATTAAACTAAAGATAATCAATACTGAAGGAGGAAATGAAAATGGCATAAGAATTTGGATAGGGTGAAACTCTGAAATAAATATTTTACCAAAAAATGTGAAGAAGAACCATATAGTAAATATATACTTAGTGTTTTCTTACAGTCATATAGAAATCAGAAATGTTTGTACAGTTATCAGATCAGAATTTTCGAGAATTGTCTTTCAGGGAAATTCTACTTTATGTAGCAATTTCAGTGAAGAGAGAAAAAAATTCTGAACTGATCATAATGAGTTAAAGGTTAGCTTTTCACTTATGAATCATGGGAGTGTTAACTGTTAACTCTTGCCATATCAGGAGACTGAAAGTTCATACTAACTTATAAACTTTGTAAAGACCGGTGCTGTTCATTCATGTTGAGAAGGACCCTTTTTTTGTGACTATAGGATTGTTTTTCAAAATGTGCTTTCTTCATAGAGCAAATGTTCAGTTTAATTAGCTCTGGATTTTAAAATATTTTTCTGAATGACCGGATGTAGTGGGCTCGGCCAGTTTCTTTTGTCTAATTTAATGAATAATATTAAGCTCTTGTTTTTATCTAAATGTTTGTCAGCTAATGAAATGTTATGAAAAAGCCTTGAATATGCATGCTGCTTTCATTTTTATAAACTTTTTATTTTTTAACTATAGCTTTATTAGTAATTCCAAAATGCTGCAATTTAGCTTATTTCTTCACTCAGACAGCTGGCTTTGTGGGTGGCTTTTTCATACTACTGTTAACTTTTTTAAGAAGAAGCAATGTAAAGACTGTAACAATTTAATGCACTAAACTGTTCTTTCTTTTACACATT
Source organism: Mellivora capensis (assembly GCA_004024625.1). NCBI lineage: Eukaryota > Metazoa > Chordata > Mammalia > Carnivora > Mustelidae > Mellivora > Mellivora capensis. The sequence goes on along the minus strand of PISX010004093.1, from coordinate 31,693 downwards.
TAAAAACTTCTTAAAGCACTCTGTATTATAATGATTAAATTGCTCCCTTTTTTAAACCATTGCTTATGTGGTCTGAGTTTTGTTTGACAATTTTTTTTTCAAATTTGCAATGTCAAGTATTAGAAATCAGCCTTCGAATAATACATTTATATCATGTTTCCCTTGCAATGTGTCAATTTTGTATAGCCGTAAATAACTAGTAATAATTTTCCCCTCTGTCTCTTTTATACACTTGGCATTTCATTCTGCTCTGATGTTTGCTAGCTTTTAAATATATTTATTTGACAGAGCAAAACTCCTCTTCTCCCAGTTGATTATGTCCTTGAATACAGAATAAAAGTTAGCAGCGATTAGTAGTTTTGAGTGATTTTTTTTTCCATTTTATTAACTGAGTTTAAAAAAATGTGGTAAAACACAAAATTTGCTACTATATCTGTTTTTAGGTGTATGATTCAATGGCATTAATTATGGTCACAATGTTGGGCAACTATCACCACTATTTCCAAAACGTTTTCATCATCGCGAACAGAAACTCCATAGCCATTAAGCAATAACTCTGCATTTCCCCTTCCACCTCCTGCCCTGGTAACATTTAATCTACTTTCTGTTTCTATGAAGTTGCCTATTCTTGATATTTCAAGTAAGTAGAATCACACAGCACTTTTCCTTTTATACTTGGCATTTATCATGTTTTCAGGATACATTCATGTTGTAGTATGTATCAGAACTTTGTTCTTTTTTTTTTTTTTAAGTAGGCTTTATGCCCAGCATGGGGCTCAGTGTGGGGCCCAGTGTGGGGCTTGAACTCACAACCCTGAGACTGAGACCTGAGCCAAGATCAAGAGTTGGATGCTTAACCAACTGAGCCACCCAGGTGCCCCTGTCCCTTTTTATGGCTGAATAATATTCCAGAGTGTATCTGTGTTTTATTTTTGTTTTTTGTTTTGTTTGAATGTAGTTGCCACACAGTGTTAGAGTAGTTTCAGGTATACAACATAGTGATTAAACAACCCCATTTGTACTTTTGTTTATCCTTCTGTTGATTCTTCTGTTATCCATTCTTCTTTTTATCTATTCTGCTGTGATGGACACTTGGGTTGTTTTTACCTTTTGGCTGGAAAAATGCTGCAGTAAACATGGGCATCTAAGTATCTGTTTGAGTCTCTGTTTTCAGTTCTTTCTATCTGATATATATCTAGGAGTAGAATTGCTGAATCAAACAGTAACTCTATTTCTAATTTTTTGAGGAACCATCAAACTTTTCCACAGTGATAAAATGTTTTCCAGTGTCTGTATCCATTTTGCTATTACCCAGTTTCTCTGTACCCTCACCAACACCTTTTGTTTTCAGTTTTAAAAGGTGTTATTGGAATTATCCTAATAGGTATGAAATGGTATCTCATGGTTTTGATTTGCCTTTCCCTAATGACTTATGCTGTTCTGCATCTTTTTTCTGCCTATTGACCATTTGTATATTTTCTTTGGAGAAGTTAAGTGTGTGTTCAAGTCTTTTGCCAAGTTGTCATTGGGTCACCTTTTGTTGTTGAGTTTTAGGGGTTCTTTGTATATTTCATATGACACCTTTATCAGAAATATGATTTGCAAGTGCAGTCAATTCTCATCTTCCACAGATTCTGTTTATAGAAATTTGAATACTCACTAAAATGTATTTGTAATCCCCAAATAAATATTCATGGCACTTCTGTGCTCATCCACGCACATGTGAATGGTGGCAAAACATTTCAGTTGCCAATCTGCATGTTCCCAGATGAAGTTAAAAAAAAAAAAAGTGGTGCTTTGTCTCTTATTTCAGCTCTCAGATTCTAGAAAGCATCCTTTCTATAGTCTGGTAGTGCCACTTTTTAAGGATTTTTGTGTCTTTTATTGGTGATTTCGCTATTTAATATGACTCCCAAGTGTAGTGATGGAGTGCTGTCTAGTGTTCGTAAATGCAAGAAGGCTATGAGATGCCTTATGGAGAAAACACATGTTGAACAAGCTTCTTTCAAGCACGAGTCACAGTGCTGTTGGCTGAGAGTTCAATGTTAATCAATCAACAGTGTATATTAAATAAGGTATCTTTAAACAAAAACATAGAACAGGTTATGTGTTGATCAGTTTATGAAAATGTTATCATCAAAAGCTCCCAGGATCTTAACCCTAGGAGCATGTGTTCAGTATTCACTAATTCAGTGTTCATGGTTACTTTATAGAACATAATTATTGAGGGAAACGAGAATTGACTATATTTTCTCCCTTTTGTATATTGTATTTTCATTTTCTTTTTTTTTTTAATTAAGATTTTATTTATTTATTTGACAGAGAGACAGCAAGAGAGGGAACACAGCAGGGAGAGTGGGAGAGGGAGAAGCAGACTCCCTGCTGAGCGGGGAGCCAGAGAGGAGGGGCTCCATCCCAGGACCTTGAGATCAATGACCTGAGCCGAAGGCAGATACTTAACGACTGAACCACCCAGGCGCCCCTTCGTTTTCTTGATACTGTTATTTAATGCACAAAAAAATTTTCAGTTGTGATGAAGTTCAATTTATCTATTTTTGTTACTGTTGTTGCTCATGTTTTTGATGTCATATCTAAGAATCCATTGCCAGGGGGTACCTGGCTGGCTCAGTTGGTAGAGCATGGACCCTTGATCTCTGGGTTGTGAGTTCAAGCTCCATATTGGGCCTAGAGATTACTTAATAAGAAAAAACCTGTGGGCAAATTTGAGATCATGAAGATTTACCCCTACATTTTCTTCTAAGAGCTTTATGTTTACATAAAGTTCTTATATTTAGGTCATTAATGCATTTTGAGTAAATTTTTGTATATGGTGGGAGGTAGAAGTCCAGCTTCATTCTTTGACTTGTGGAAATCCCGGTTTTCCCAGCACCATCTGTTGAAGCAACTATCTTTCTCTCACTGAATAGCCTTAGCACCCTTGTCAAAAATCAGTTTGCTATATATGCGAAAGTTTACTTCTGGACTCACTTCCATTCCTCTGGTCTATGTATCTATCCTTTTGCCATCACCGCACTGATTTGATTATTTTAGGTTTATAATAAGTTTTCAAATCAGGAGATTGAATCCTTAACTTCTTTTTCCAGATTATTTTGTTTTCTTGGGGTTCCCTGCAATTCTATATAAATTTGACAATTGGTTTTTCCATTTCTGAAAAAAAAGTTACGGGAAATTTGAATTATGAACTATGGAAGCAATTATGTTGAATCTTTAGATTGCTTTGGGAAGTGCTGACATCTTAACAATATTTAGTGTCCTTGTCTATGAGTACAAGATGCCTTTTCATTTATTTAGGTCTTAATGTTTTTCAGCAAGTTTTGTAGTTTTTATTTTATTTTTTTAAAATATTTTATCTATTTATTTTGACAGAGAGAGATCACAAGTAGGCAGAGAGGCAGGCAGAGAGGCAGGCAGAGAGAGAGAGGGGGAAAGCAGGCTCCCCGACAAGCAGAGAGCCCGATGCGGGGCTCGATCCCAGGACCCTGAGATCATGACCTGAGCCGAAGGCAGAGGCTTTAACCCATTGAGCCACCCAGGCGCCTCAAGTTTTGTAGTTTTCAGCGTACAAGTCTTTCGCCTCCTTGATTATATTTTACTCATGGATATTCTTTTAGATGCTATTGTTACTGGAATTCTGTCTTAATTTGTTCTTCAGATTGTTTATTGCTGGTGTATAGAAAGAACTAATTTTTGTTGTTTGATATTGTAGCCTGCAGTTTTGCCAAATTCATTTGTTAGCTCTAGTAGTTTTCTTGTGAAATTTTTAGGATTTTTTTTATATGTAGGATCATGTCCTCCTTAAATAGATGTCGTTTTACTCTTTTCCAATCTGGGTACCTTTTATTCTTTTTCTCATCTAATTGTTCTGGCTAGAACTTCTAATATTATGCTGAATAGCACTGGTGAAAGAAGGCATCCTTATCTTGTTCCTGATCATAAAAGAATGCTTTCAGTTTTGCTATCAAATATCATTTTCTATAGGTTTTTCATGAATGCCCCTTATCATGTTGAGGAATCTCTGGTCTTAGTGTTTTTTTTTTTAAGATTTTATCTTATTTATTTAACATAGATCACAAATAGGCAGAGAGGCAGACAGAGAGAGAGAGAGGGAAGCAGGCTCCCTGCTGAGCAGAGAGCCCGATACGATGTGGGGCTCAATCCCAGGACCCTGGGATCATGACCTGAGCCGAAGGCAGAGGCTTTAACCCACTGAGCCACCCATCTAGTCTTATCGTTCTGACAGGTTTCATCATGAAAGGGTGCTGGATTTTTGTCAAGTGCGTTTTCTGGCCTCAGTTGAGATAATTGTGTGGTTCCCCCTCTTCATTCTATTAATATGATGTATTATATTAATTTTTTTATGTTGAACCACTCTTGTATTCCTAAGATAAATCCCACTTGGTTATGGTGAGAGGGCACTGGGAGGGGCTGACGAAGGAAATGGTGAGCTGGGACCTGGTAAGGTCAGGGAAGGTTGCAAGATAAAGGAAGGACTTGGGGGTGGGGGTAGGGGCAATGTGGGGGGCCCATTCTGGAGAGGATCAGCCTGGCTGCAGAGCAGGATTCGGTTAAATAAATGAGGTAGGGAACAGATAAAACCTTTAGAGGTGATGGATATGTTCATCATCTTGAGTGGAGGTAGGGAGGTTTCACAGATACATACCTATGTCAAAATTCATTTTAAATATGTACAGTTACTTGTCAATTATACCTCAATGAAGGTATAAAACAAGAACACTAAAAAACAAGCAAAAAAAAAAAAACAAAAACAAACCCAAAACAATAAGTATGCTAGTTTGGTAACAGACTGTAGATGGCTTTGAATGCCTGACTGAGGAATGTATAGTTAGTGAGGTGTCAGACTTTCAAAGTATCTCTAACATCTCCCTTGGGCCAGGAAGGGAAGTAGTAACTTCTGACATCCATCTTTGAGAGCTGAATAAAACTTCCTCTTGCTTCATAGAATGTCTGTATTTCTGGATAATTACAAAATCAATTTGAAAACAACCAGTGTTTCCACCTTTGGTTAAAGCCCATGGTCAAAGATAATATTTTGGTGTTCTGGAAGGGAGTATCTTTGGGAGGCAGAAATAGAAATTGAGCAGGTCTCAAGACTGGGAGGGGTGTGGAGATCTGTAATTTCTAAGGATAGTGAGAACAGTCTTATACGCTGGAAGCACCCCTGGGGCTGTGGAATGTTGTACCCAGGAGTCTAGGGTCTAGCTCCGGGGCTCCCAGTCAAGGCCAAAGCAAAGACCCCAGCACTCTGTCTGGTGCAGTGACTGCAAATTCCATAGACCACATATATATATGTCTACTTGGCTTCCTGCCACCTCCCTGTTCCACAGCCACCCCTGAGCCACCAGGAGACCACCACAACCTTCAGCCTTCAGCCCTTTGAAATGGCAAGGGCATATCACTCTTTGCCCAGTAGACTCCCTTGGCCAATGACCTGGAATGGAGACAAGAGTGATTCTTGTCATTTTCTTCGGGATGCTTGAATTGCCCAGGTGTGAGAGGCCATCTTGGAATTTGTGCAAGGAAGGCAGAAAAAGCCATCCTGCAGAGACACAGAAAGAAGAAATGAGAGCCCCTAAGCCTCCAGAACATGAGGCAGGGAGAGCCAGCCTCAGATTTAGTTCTCCGTGTCTTCATGAAACCCTGCCGTTTTGGTTTGGGGGCATAGTTAAGAAGATAGACTTTGGGGGTGCCTGGGTGGCTCAGTGGGTTGGGCCTCTGCCTTCGGCTTGGGTTGTGATCTCGGGGTCCTGGGATGGAGCCCTGCGTCGGGCTCTCTGCTCGGCGGGGAGCCTGCTTCCTCCTCTCTCTCTGCCTGCCTCTCTGCCTACTTGTGATCTCTCTCTGTCAAATAAATAAATAAAATCTTAAAAAAAAAAAAAAAAGAACATAGACTTTGATGTCAGATAAAGTTGTTATTGAGTCTGTTTTCTTTTACTCACTACCTGGGACCCTGGGAAGGTTACCTCTAAGATCATATTTCCTCTGCAAAAATGGAAATAATAATGACTAATTCGGAAGGAGATATTGTGAGAATTAATTAAAATGAAGTTAATAGGGTGTCCACAGCACAACCGTACTACATAATAGATGCTCAATAAATGTTGGTTCCTCCCCTCCTTCTCAGAAAGGACCTCAATGTGTGACTTAGAATTGAGAAGTGCTCCTGTCTGCTCCTTCTGCTACTTTCGTCCATTCGACAAGCATTGGTTGAGCCGCTCTGGGTCAAGGTCTGTCTGAGGGCTGAGTTTCCAAGAGTGAGAAAGACACCATCTCTAATTTCCAAGAGTCCACAGTGTGATAAATGCCACAATGGATAAAAACATGGAAGAATTAGAGGAAAGAGGAAGGAGGACTGCTTGTAGGAGGTGATATCTTGCAGTGGGGAATTCAATCACACCCCTCACTCAAAAATCAGATTTTTTACAAACAAAAATCTATAAAAAGAGATTTTTACCACAATTAACACAACCTTAAACACTTGCAGAATTCCCTTTTAGGGGCACCTGGGTGGCTCAGTCATTAAGTGGCTGCCTTCAGCTTAGGTCATGATCCCAGGATGTTGGGATTGAGCCCCACATCAGGCTTCCTGCTCTGTGGGAAGCCTGCTTCTCCCTCTCCCACTCGCCCCCTGCTTGTGTTCCCTCTCTCGCTGTGTCTTCTATCAAATAAATAAATAAAATCTTAAAAAAAAAAAGAATTCCCTTTTACAGGGCACCTGGGAGGTTCATTCGTTAAGTGTCTGCTTTCAGCTTGGGTCATGATCCCAGGATCCTGGGATTGAGCCCCGCATCAGGCTCCCTGCTCATTGGGAAACCTGCTTCTCCCTCTCCCTCTGCCCCTGCTTGTCTCTCTCTCTGTCAAATAAATAAAATCTTAAAAAAAAAAAAATTCCCTTTTACTCCCTACCAGTGCCTAACACATAGTTTTTCCCAAGTATGTAAGTTGTATTTAATAGTTACAAAGTGCCCTTCTCTTATATGGGTTTACTCGCCTCTTTTTATTTACTTTTTAAAGATTTTATTTATTTATTTATTTGCAGACAGAGAGACAGCAAGAGAGGGAACACAAGCAAGGGGAGTGGGAGAGGGAGAAGCAGGCTCCCCACTGAACAGGGAGCCTGACATGGGGCTCAATCCCAGGACCCTGGGATCATGACCCGAGCTGAAGGCAGACGCTTAACCAACTGAGTCCCACAGGCACACCTGTGCCCTTCTCTTTTTAAAAAAATGACATTAGCGGGACGTCTGGGTGGCTCAGTCGGTTAAGCATCGGGTTAAGTGTCTGCCTTTAGCTCAGGTCATGATCTCACTGGGATTGAGTCTGGCAGCTCCCTGCTCATGGGGAAGTCTGCTTCTCCCTCTGCCTGCAGCTCCCCCTGCTTGTGCTCTCTCTCTCTCTCTGACAAATAAATAAATAAAATCTTTAAAAAAAAATGACATTATCCTAAAGCCTCTCTATCAAATAAGGCAGTGATTTAAAACTTGGGATCCAGATGCCAGGTCCTCAATACTGATAAGGTCCTTTGAGCTGTTTTCATTATTGCCAAAGGCCCGATGTTAATCCCGTTTAACTTTTCCCCCAGGCTCCCTGGGGTCCCTAACTGCTACCTCTTTGTTTTCAACTAAAACCCTAACACACCGAGGCAATGCTGGTAGGCTCTGGCTGGGCAGAAGCTTGTATTGGCTGTTATACAGGACTTGAATTCAGTTTTTTAAAGGAAAATGAAGTAATTATTAGTTAATTAATGCAGTTTTATTGTGTGCACAAATCCTTCACAACTTAGGGGGTAAAATAACTGAAAGTGTCCTTAGTGGTAAAAAGGCTAGAAACTCCTGAGGGCAGGAATCCCAAGTTCAAAGGGCAAAGAACTCTCTCTCTTACTCATAAGCTGTCTTGCTGTGTCTTCTTGACCACTGCCGCGGAATGCTTGGCTCAGATAGCTGGGCCAGGAGGAGGCTGCGGTGGGGTGGGGCGTGGGCGGTGGGGGGCCCAGGGCCCAGGAGAGTGGGCATTCCAAAAGTAAAGAGACTTTTTTTTTTCCCCTAAAGAGCCTTTAAAAAGGAAAAACTGAAAAAAGGTTTTCTCTGCTTGCCTTTGCTTGTTCTTACTTTGCACCTGAAACAGGAAGTTTGAATGAACACATATTACTCACTTGCTATCTGGCAGGCACCTTACGTGCATTATTTTAATCAATGCCCGTTTCACAAAGTGAGTCACACGGCTAGTGAATAACTGAACCAGGGTCATGAACCCAGACAAATCTGGTGCTTAAGGCCCTTTCAGCACTATGCTAAATTGCCTTTTCTGCTAGAACAGGACATACTAGGATTAGGGCAAATATTTCTACCCTCCTTAGACTCCATTACTTCTGGATGATAATATTATGGATACCTCCTTTTCTTCTATTTTTCTGTAATTTCTGAATTTTTCCTAATTAGGACTATTACATCTCTGATTGGAAAACAAATTTTTCCTTCTCCTCTTCCTCCTCCACTCCCTCCTCCTCCCCTCCTCCTATCCTAATTCTCCCCCCTCCCCCTCCTACCCCCTCAACACAGGCTTCTAAGATGAATGCATCAGTAGCTAAAGTCTGCAGGCTGTCCTGGCAAAGCCTTCCACTCAAGCCTATTGGATGTATGGGTTGGTTCTAGATTTGAGGAGTGATCAGCAGAGAGATGGATTTTGAAACCATGGGGAATGAATTAGGCTCTCCCAGGGTGAGTTTGTGGAATAGAAGATCAGGTTAAAGAAAGAAACTCGTAAGACAAACGGTGGAAAAGGAACGGGTGAGTGCGGAAAAATAGGAGGAAAGCCAGGGAAAATCTGCTGTGTAATATGTCTCAGTAATGTGCTGTGCAATATTGGCCTGTATTTTGTCAGTAATTTTAATATTCCAGTCTCAAAGAATATCTTGAATGTATAAGAACTCTAGTAAATGTTAGTTCTAGATTTCTGGAATTTGGTGTTTTTCTACAGGTAGAATTAATAGTCTTTCGGAGGAGCATCCAGAGTAAATTTCTGTCTTCCGCTCTATAAATGCGTGAATTCTCTGGTCTTTGTTATTGGTGGTGATGTCTCTTTTCCGGAGATGTGGGGACTAAAGATTGATTTTTGTATTTCCCAGCTCTTAGCCACGTAAAAATTGATCATAAGCAAGTTACTTAACCTCTCTCTAAACCCCGATAGCTTCGTTTGCAAAGTGGGAATCACTGTGCCTTTCATAAATTGTTGGGAGAGGATACAAAGTGCAAAAAATGTGCTTAACACAGTGCCACGTACGAGTTTTAAGAAGCTACCCTGGAGGCAGTGTTTTTGATGCATGCAGTTAACGATCTCTCTGTCCATCTCCTGAAACGGAACAGGCAAACACTCTGTCCCCGGCTTCGGTAAGTTTGTGAGTCAGATAAAAACCCAAGTTACACCACAACTCCAAGCCAGCTGCGGGCCAAATCCAGGTTTGGCGACCCCCCACATGAAACTACAAGTCCCAGCATGCCGCGCTCCGGCCGTGGAGGCCCCGCCCCTTCCGCGTCGGGCCGCACGTGGGCGCTGCTCTAGGCACCGCCCCCTCCCGGTGCCCCGGCGGCGGGCGCGCCATGGAGACCGGGTGCTGGTTGCTGGGCGGCGAGTTCGAGGACTCGATGTTCGAACAGAGGCCGGAGCGGCGGCCTGGACCGCCGGCGTCCTACCGCGCCAAGCGCTGCGAGCCGCAGGTGAGAGAACGGGGCATGCTGGCCTGTCTCTGAGCCCCCGGCCTCGGCCTCCGCGGGTCCCGGGCGGGGAGCACCTCGGACGCCCTGTTCCCGCGCCGCCGCCCACGGAACCCAGTCTTCGCCGTACGGGTGCCCGCCGCCTCGCCCGGCCGACCCTGCGCCTCCGCAGGCCTCCCTTCCCTTGTTTGCTCCCTCCCGACGTGGCGGGGGCGTTTCCGGAGCACCACCCGGTGGGCCCCGCCCACCGGGCCCCGAGCTGTGGGCATTAACTCGCACAGGGCGTTTTGGCGGGTGTCCCCCAGGCTCCCTATCCTGAAAGCTTCAGTAACTCCGTGCGCCCTCACTGAGTCTGCAGCCGGGCGGTCAGGGGCCCCAGAAATCCCGCCACCGCCCACTTTCCAAACCTTGTCCGCTCCCCGAAAGGCGACGTCCCACCCACGGGCCTGCCTTTGCTCAGTGAATTCTCCCAGCCCCCGTCACCCCAGCTCGCACGGTCAGATCGCTCAGTTATATCCATTTCTTAGAGCGCAGCTTGAATGGCGCCGCCTCCAGGAAGTCTTTTCTGATTCCTCCTTCCAAGCCAACGCATTGGTCTTTGAGTGCCTCCCCTCCATTCAGTTTGCATTACGGCACGTGTCAGTAACGCGGAGCTCTTCGACCCGGAGTGCTAAATGACCACAGGAGAGTAGGGGCTTAACCTTATGTCTTCCAGTGTCTGGCAGTTTTTGTTCATAACAGGAACTCCGTGAATAGTTTGAATTGGTAGAATATTACTTGGTGTTACTGCATATATGTGAATCTCATCTCACATATAAGAACTACAGCACTATGTATTAGGAACTTAACCTGTTCCTCTACCTGTATTGTCTTTATTTTTCCTTAAAACCGTTGTACTTAGGGGGCGCCTGTGTGGCTCAGTGCGTTGGGCAGCTGCCATCCGCTGAGGTCCTGATCCTAGGATCCTCAGCTCCCTGCTCAGTGGGGAGCCTGCTTCTCCTCCTGCCTGCCACTCTCCCTGCTTGTGCCCTCTCTTTGTCAAATAAATAAGTAAAATATTAAAAAAAAATATTTAAAGATGTCAGGTGCTCAGTAATTGGTGAATTATGTTTGTTTTATTTAACTTACCTTTCCTCCTCATCACCTGTGTTCTTTCAGAGTTACCTGTAGTGGTTGCCCAGGTACACTGAGAACAGGAATGGACGTGGGAAGGCATGTGGTTCAGCCGTAAAACCCATGGTTATGAGAGAGGACCCCGCATTGCAGCCTTCGCTTTAGCACTTGCCTTATCAAAGTGTCAGTGTCTTGTGTGTAATTTGGGAAGAATAAGATTTGCTGGCTCACGGGGTTATTGTGGAGTGAAATGGGTGAGATACTTGGTCAGGTGTGATGTGTTGTGCACTTACAAAGTAAAATCCAAAAATTACTTGTCTTTAGGATTTGTTTGGTGTGTGATGCTGCTCGTAAACTCAAAGAGGCCTTGTTCACATCGCGTTGATTTCCGTGAGTGTAAAACCAGGAGCTTGGTTTAGAAGATTTCTCTTGTTCCTGCTTAGATCCTCGGGGGGACCGAGGCCGGCGTTATCCAGCCCCTCACCTCGCTCACAGTTCTTTCCTCCTTCCTCTTACCAGAAAAGGGGATTGGGAGCCATTCCCGTCTAAATGGTTGCGGGCCTGCAGGTTATGTGGGAGAATAGAAACAATCATCTGGAAGCCAGTTTTTCTCAATCATTTCCCCATGGGATCATGAAAACTGGATGAAGATTTGCAGTTGGGCGATTGTTGTTCAGCAGGTTGGGATTGGCATTCTGAATGGAAAGCAGTAGAGCACGAAGGAAGATTATGTGGACTTTTGACTTGGTGTTTCAGGGACAACAGAAAAACAGCAGTTACCAGCTTATTCGCTGTGATGGATCAGATGAAGGAGAGAAACTATTTTACTAAGATAATAGGAGGGAAATGATACCCAGGCAACACTTGCAGAAATAGAACCAAGTAGTTTTGTTTTTTTTTTTTAAAGATTTTATTTATTCATTTGACAGACAGAGATCACAAGTAGGCAGAGAGGCAGGCAGAGAGGTGGGGGGGAAGCAGGCTCCCCGCTGAGCAGAGAGCCCGATGTGGGGCTCGATCCCAGAACCCTGACACCATGACCTGAGCCGAAGGCAGAGGCTTTAACCCACTGAGCCACCCAGGCGCTCCAGAACCAAGTAGTTTTGATGCGATTGTGGAACCACTACAAACACAGTGGTGTTTTCCTAGCATTTACCTGGGGACAGACCACAGTCAGCCTCACTGTGTTTTATTGTGAGTGAAAGGGAGGTTGAGCTACTACTTTGAAGCTAGAAAAACTGGCACACAGACTGCTTTTTGTTAGACCTGTTGTCTCATCTTAATGTTCTTTACTCACTAATCGAGAAATCCCAGTCTCACTTTCCTTTCTATCAGTAGAAAAGTGAATAAAATATTGCAGATGGGCATTTCCTCAGACTTTTCTTTTGCTTTTTTAAGATTTTATTCATTTATTTGACAGACAGAAATCACAAGTAGGCAGAGAGAAAGGAAGGGAAGCAGGCTCCCTGCTAAGCAGAGAGCCCAATGCAGGGCTCGATCCCAGGACCCTGAGATCATGACTTGAGCCGAAGACAGAGGCTTTAACCCACTGAGCCACTCAGGTGCCCCAGACTTTTCTTCTACAAGTCTTTGGCATTTGATTGCATGGGAACCTCCTTTCAGCCTTAATTTCAATCTCTTTGGTTAGATTCTACTTTTTGCTTTTACGACATTTTCATAAAAGTGTTGTAAGTAAAGGTAATTCCTTTTTCCTTTGTCCTTTTCATAATGAATTGTCAATCCCTGTTCTAACCACTCTGTAAACATCTCTACAGGGAAACCTGTCTCAGGCTAAAGGAGCAGTGGGAACTATGCTAGTTAAAATCCAGCTTCCCAGACACCATGACCCCATCTTGAAATGCTCTGTGTAGAACTATATAGGCCTGAGCTGCTTTTTCAGTTGAGACCTTTCTTATTATTGGTATGTTTATTACTCCACGATGATTTTAATGAAAACTGAGCCATCGCTACAATGGACATTCTTCTTGAATGTTTTCCTGTGAGTCTCATCCTAAAGAAGTAGGTCAGTTTTTGAGATTTCATCAGTTACCTATGGGAAATTGCTTCGACTTGAGTATGAGGGGGAAAAGCGTAAGTTAATTCTCTGTGATGTGCTATTTTCACAATTTCTAGTGGTTTTACAAAGAAACAGAGAGCGGTGATGATGTTGAAGCTCTAACACTGAAGAAATTCAAGGGGGACCTCGCCTACAGACGGCAAGAGTATCAGGTAGAATTCAGCATATATAAGCTTATTCTACTTGAAACCGACAATCAGTTATAAACAGTTACAAATAATCCGTTATAAACAGGTAATCCGTTATAAACAATGCTATCAGTTACAGCATATTAGTTTTGAACGTGTTATTTGTGAGGGTGTATTTAATCTTCTCTGGTAAGTGTTTATAATCTCAGACTCCCCAGTTTCTACCCTTTTCTCCCTTGGCTCTATATCACTTACTTTGTTTCCTGTGTCTACAATATAGGGATCTTTTCGGGATCCTTGCAGGTCTGTTTCCCCAGATTCTGTATCTCCCCATTCTGCGGGAGCCTCTAGCACAGATGCCTCATGGAATCACAGGAGAGAGCACCCCGAAATCTGTAAGCAAAAGGAAGAACAAGTAGATACCAGGTTGCTTTACATAGAAAATTTCATTTCTTCTTCACAAGAGTCTTACTGTTATTTTGCTGATGAGAGAAGAAAGATTGTATAGCAAGTTAGCAGCAAAACCTAGGATTCAAACCCCGGGCTGTTTGGCTCCAAAATGCTCTTCCTACCATACGGTGATATTTTCCGTTGTAGTAGTGGTTATATTTTCCAGCCATTTCTTTTCTACCTTTTAGAAAAATGGTACTGACAAATACTCAAGCCTTCCGTAGTTCATTGTGGAGTCGGTTGTAATGCCTCTGCCAAGAAAAAAATGATACCTATAACTGAATCCTTTTCTCTACTATATATTTGTCTTTTTATCCCTTCTCTTCACTTCTTTTATTTAACAAATAATTGGCAGAAAGCACTTCAAGAGTATTCCAGTATCTCTGAAAAATTGCCGTCTACGAATTTTGCCATGAAAAGGGACGTCCAGGAAGGCCAGGCTCGGTGTCTGGTTCACCTGGGAAGGCACACAGAAGCATTGGAGATTGCTACAAACTTGGTAAGTGGTTTCATTGCTTGTGTTCTGTTTGCTTTCCTGGGATCATTGAATAGTTTATTTTCTAAAACAAAACTTCTTGCTAGCAGCAAAATCTGTGGGTTTGGATAAGTAGAAAATTGTCAGTGGTGTAAGAAGTTTATAAGGATAAACAGTTTGGAGCTCTAGACAGTCGTTTTCTTGTAATATTTTTTCTTAAAATTCTTCCATTACTTGAAAATCTCATTTGTTAAAAAAAATAATAAAGGTTTTACTCTTGTTAGGAGTAAATGTTCAGAGTAGGAAGATCATTGGTAATTTTTTTTCTTTAATTTTTTTTTTTAGATTCTATTTTCTAAAATTTCTATAATGAACATGGACTACTTTTGTAAACAAGAAAAAAGTTACCAAAAAACCTAAATATCATACTGAGCCAAGCTTAATGGCCTTTTTTATTCTTAAATGGAATTCGCAGAATCCCTTTTTTAAGGGATAAAGAAAAGCTGTTATTTGCAATTCTAGATTCTGCTTGTTTTTGTTTTCAGATGAAGGCATTTTTTATTTACTTCTGGCTTTTCTGTGTGTAAATTTTATATGAGGATTGGTCTAAGTTGACCAGGCTTAGTTTATAGATGACCGGTTTTCTTCCTCAGAGGGAGTTAATGAGGCGCCCAGACACTGATCTTGAACCCTGCGGATCAGGTTGACCAGAGGTCAGCCTGAAGAATGCACGCAATTGAGCTGGCCTCCTCTATCTCATTAACTAAGAAAAATCCCTAAATTTACCTGCGGGTGGGGTTCATTGCCTAGGACCTCAGCCTCTTGCAGTGAAAAGAAACCTTGGAAGTTGTCTTTAGAATGTGGAAAACAGCTGTGTCTGGTTCTTCTTTTTCTCCCCTCTAATAAATGTGCATTAATTCTTAAGCCGGAAGATGAGATTACCTTGTTCAGGAAGCCCACAGCCCAGTGAACTTGGTGGGATTTAACATCGTTCATTCTCAGTCTTCCAGGTCTGCAAATTAGCAGCAGCTTTGGGCCTTTTGGTACCTTGTTCTAGGCATCAGGCACCTGCCCTTCATTGCTGTTCTGTGCTCTCCTGTCCCCTCTTCCTGGCATCCCTTACACGTCCCCGCTCTGCTCTTCCCTGACCTACTCGTCAGCGGCGTAGTGGCAGTGGTGTCAGTGTCTGGAGAATTCCTGTGCTTCCTTCTAGCTGAGGAAGTCTGTTTCTGTGGCTCAGAGAAACATCTCTTGCCCGTCAGCAGATGCCATGTGTCCAGAGCTTGGGATGTTATGAAACAGGAGGAAGGACCAGTCAGAAGACCTTCAGCTCCCCTGCCAGGACTGAAAACTGTCCATCAGGCTTCTAGGCACCCTTTTGGGGAAGGAGCCAGCAGTGTAGGCCAGTGGGTCTCCCCCTTTCTTTGGGTCTCTTTACATGATCTCAGTGGAGCCCGCCGATTTGCATAGCTTTTCATTGCCTGGTACCCTGTGTTTTGTTTTATTTTTTAAATTCCTTCCCTACTTACAGATCTTTCTCTTTCGTTATTAGCTGTGGCCTATTTCTGTTTTTGTCTCGGTAGTTGTCCTTTCGTGTTCTGTAGGGGACAGGTCGGTATACAGCGCTGAACAAAATAGCTCGTCGGAGTGCTTGTCGGGACATGAACACTTTATGCTCACAGCTTCCAATTCATCTCTCTTCTTAATGATTCTTGGACAAAATTTTGTAATTAATAGAACTTATTTATGGGAGTGCCTGGGTGGCTCAGTGGGTTAAAATCTCTGCCTTCGGCTCAGGTCATGATCCCAGCGTCCTGGGATTGAGCCCCACATCGGGCTCTCTGCTGAGCAGGAAGCCTGCTTCCGCTTCTCTCCCTGCTTGCCTCTCTGCCTCCTTGTGATCTCTGTCTGCCAAATAAATAAATAAAATCTTAAAAAGAAAAAAAGAACTTATTTATGGGTCGCCTGGGTGGCTCAGTTGTTATGCGCCTGCCTTCGGTTCAGGTCATGATCGTAGGGTCCCGGGATTGAGCCCCACGTCGGGCTCTCTGCTCAGCAGGAAGCCTGCTTCTCCCTCTCCCATTCTCCCTGCTTATGTTCCCTCTCTCTGTGTGTCTCTCTCTGTCAAATTAATAAATAAAATCTTAAAAAAAAACCTTATTTATATTTTATTTCTTATTTAAATAATTAAACATCTTACTGTAACTGATATGCTCATGTGATAAGTTGTGGTTAAGGACATTGCTTCCGATGGTAAATGACGCTTTTAAATGCGTGCACTCTACAAACACTGATTTCAGCCCCACCACGTGCCCGATTCTGGGTTCAGTGCTAAGGTGATAGACGAAGCATGTCCATAGCCTACACACACACTGTTCATCGGGAGGGAGAACCCTAAGCCAGCCGACATGTGTCAGCCCTTCCAAAGTACCCTCCATCCTGTGCCTTCTCGTGTGACTGACTGTAGCTCTGCTCCTCACAAGCTGTGTGACTTCAGGCAAGTTCCCTAACTTCTCTGTTGCGACTCAGTTCCCTCTTCTATGAAAACGGGGGTAATGATGGAATCTATCTCAAAAGATTGTCATGAGGATTAAATGAGTAAAGTGCTTAGACTAGTGCCTGGCTTAAGTTCGCACTTAATAAATACTAACTCTTGTCATCATTATTGCATTTCAGAAGGAGTTGCATTATTCTGGAAAATCTCACAGTCATTTAAATGGAATTTAATTTCCAGAGAGTTATTTACTATTTATGCTATAAAAACCCTCCCATCAAAATCATGGTTTATATGTAACAGCCTCTACCTCAACATACCTTCTCAATGTGAAATGTTAACTATACATCATAAAGCACTATAGCCTGGTTGTAGAAGGAAGGTAGCATTTCCTAAAGTCTATGTGCTGTTCTCCTTACAAATAAAGGACATGAAGATGTATTCCTTAGTTACTGAACATCTGTTATGTCCAAGGTGCTATGCTCTCTGCTAGGAATTCAGCATTGAGTTAGAAAAAAAAAAAACAACCTTTGGGCGAAAATGAGAGAAGTGAAAAGGCAAGAAACAGATTCTCTTTTTTTTTTTTTTTTTTTAAGATTTTTATTTATTTATTTGTCAGAGAGAAAGATCACAAGTAGGCAGAGAGGCAGGCAGAAAGAGAGAGGGGGAAGCAGACTCCCCGCTGAGCAGAGAGCCCGATGCGGGGCTCGATCCCAGGACCCTGAGATCATGACCTGAGCCGGAGGCAGAGGCTTAACCCACTGAGCCACCCAGATGCCCCAAGAAGCAGATTCTTAACAATAGAGAACAAACTGATGGTAACCAGAGGGGAGGAGAGTAGGGGTGGGGGGACGGGTGAACTAGGTGGTGGGGATTAGGGGAGTGTACTTTTGTTCAGGAGAGGGCGGTGTGTGTATGGAAGTGTTGAATCACTCTGTTGTACACCTGAAACTAACAGCACTGTGTGCTAGGTAACTGGAATTAAAAGAGAATTTAAAAAGAAAAAATTGTAGAAGTTTTCTGAAGGGAAAACTTCATAGAATTTTATGTCAGAACTGAATGAGGTTGAAATAAATGACTTTTAAAAAGTAAAACAAAGCCAAAAAAAACCCCTCTGGAACCTAATGGTCTGTTAGGAAGGACAGAGTGCAGAACAATAATATTAATAAAACCATATCTGTTCTGTCACTGGGAAGGTGCAGTATCACCAGATAGGTCGAATGAAGCTTTATTTTCTGTATTCTCACTTACTATATAGATATGTAGAATATTCCCCAAGCTTTCACTCGCTGGCCTGTTTCTTCAGGCTGCACACTAGGGAGATTTACTTGTACGTCCTGCCCAGTGTAGCTGTGTGCAGGAGCCTGGTCTGGATATTAGTAGGCCAGGTTTTCTTTAGACTTAAAATTAACTGAAAGGTAATTTTAGTCGGCCATCTGCTCTCCACAGACTAACGTAGCAAAAGAAACCTTGTTTTCCCTAACCCACAGCGCTTTTGCCATATGGCGAGTTAGGCAAGAGATGGTGGCTCTGGTTAAAGAGACTTGAAAAGCATTTTCTGATCAGAAGGAAACCAAGCAACCCCTTCTGGCCAAAAATAATTGGCCTTGGTAATGGTTACCAGGGACGGAATTTGGATTCAATTATGCCGCATGAAGCACTGAGAGCGTCAGGGCTATCCTGTTTAAGATGTCTAAGCCAAGTCAAATTTGGAAATGGAGTCCATTTGAATCCTCAAGGAAATTACCATTTGGATTTTTAGAAAGCCTGGAATATTAAAATGGACCATTAGCCCAGGGTAAAGAAAAGTTGGCTTGGGGTCTTTCAGCTGTCTGGCTAAAACAATAAAGATTACACTAAAACTTGAAGATAAACTGACATTTATGATTCTGGTGCTGAATCTCGTCAGGCCGCTGTCATATGAATTATTCGGTTATGACAGGATATTTGGGAGTGGCTGGTGGTTATTCGGTAGGTGGTATGTATTTCTCTAGGTTTGCAGCTTCAAGCAGTTCTCTACTTGTAGCTATTGAAAGATATCTCTGATTTCCAACATACACGACTTGGGTTTTTAGGCATATCCGTTTTTACATGGAAAACGTTCTGCAGGTTAAAGTTTTTAACTCTTGGCGCACCTGGCTAGCTGAGTAGGTGGGGTACACGTGTTGATCTCAGGGTTGTGGGTTCAGGCCCTGCATTGAGCATAGAGATTGCTTAAAAATAGAATCTTAAAAAAATAATAAGGTTTTAAACTTTTTTTTTCTCCTTAGGAAAAGAAAGCAACTAACACAGACCATTTAACCGCTGTGCTCTACCTCCAGTTGGCTATTTGTTCAAGTCTGCCAAACTTGGAGAAAACAATTCTCTGCCTACAGAAACTCATTTCTTTGCATCCTTTTGATCCTTGGAACTGGGGCAAATTGGCAGAGGCTTACCTGCATCTGGGGCCAGCTGTGTCAACATTGTGTGCGTCATCTCAGAAACAGAACGATTTCACCTCCAGTGACAAAACTGCCGAATCCTCCTTTCCACACTCAGGAAAAGACTGTCTTTTGTGTCTTCCTGAAACACTGCCTGAGAGCTCTGTGTTTTCTGTGGAAGCAAGCAGCGGTAATAACTGGAAGAATGAGAAATCTCTGAAAAATACTCCAAACCGTATGGCAGAAAAGGGAGAAGCAGTGTTGCTAGAGACCCGGATGAAAGCATGTGCCTCCTTTATACGAACCAGGTAAATGAAGAAAGGATTAAACAACACACAGTACTAGGCCGAGGTAAAGGTGTTATTTTTCTGATTTTAAGCTTCAAAAAGTCCTAGGATAGAATTTGGTATGTTTTTTTTTTTTAAAGATTTTATTTATTCACTTGACAGACAGAGATCACAAGTAGGCAGAGAGGCAGGCAGAGAGAGAGGAGGAAGCAGGCTCCCCGCTGAGCAGAGAGCCCGATGCGGGGCTCGATCCCAGGATCCTGGGATCATGACCTGAGCCGAAGGCAAGAGGCCTTAACCCACTGAGCCACCCAGGCACCCCAAATTTGGTATGTTTTTGAGGGTTTTTTTTTTCCCTATAGTCTAGATGGACTCCTTTGAACATGTCCTTTTAATATGTAAGATTTAGAAACCCAACCATATTTGCTCAAGAATATGATTTGTGTCATTACTCAAGATAAAATGTTAAAATTAGAAAACATTAAAATTAGGAAAAGAAAATTAAATGTACGAAACATTGACAAAGGGGAAGAGATTTTATAAACAAGGTATTTTTCACTCAGGTTCCACAGAAATCTTCTAAAGACAAAAATTTGCTCTTGTGTTTGAATCACTATTAATAATATGAATAAACAATGTTTACCTCATTCTACAGAGAATCCCCATGGTTTAGGGCCTCCAAATACTTTAAATCCATATTACTAAGAGTTTAAGGGTGAAAAAGAAAAAGGTTTATGGGAAAAGGGAACATACACTTGACCACATTCTATAGTTTATGAGAGAAACAGATTCTCTTAGGTCTCAAATGATGCCAAAGTGTGTTGTTGTTGTTGTTGTTGTTGCTGTTGTTTTTAACTCTGGAGAATTCTAGAAACATTAACATGAGGCTTATTGAGAAGTGGTATCTGTGAAGCAAATTGTAGACTTTATTGAGCAGATGTTCCGTGTTGACTGCATTACTTTGATTCAGAAGTACATGAGCCAGTGGTATGTATGCCAGGCACATGCTGGGTGCTGGGATCATAAAGATTTTCAAGAGACCCTTTTAGGGTTGCCTGGGTGGCTCAGTTGGTTGAGCATTTGACTCTTGGTTTCGGCTTGGGTTATGACCTGTGGGTCATGGGATCGAACCCTGAGTCAGGCTGGGAGTCTGCTCGATTCTCTCTCCCTCTACCCCTCCCCTTGCTCGTGCTCATTCGCGCTCTCTCTAAAAATAAGGAAATAAATTTTTTTTTTTTAAGGCCCTTTCCTTTACAGCACTTGGTGTGTTGAGGACACTGGATGTGTAGTCGGTGACAGGCGGCACAGGCGCTAACGGCGTATTAATAGTGACAGCCCTACGGGGACAGGAAACAGGAGCTGTTCGGTGTAGCAGGAAGGACACTTTACCGGGGAGTGACGCTTCTGCCCAGTGTTTCTGGGCACCTTCCTCAGCTATAGAGAGAAGTGTGTACTAGAGCTTTGCACGCACTATTTCATTTTAATCCTCACCCCTCCCTGGGGTGGACGTTGGGACCCATTGTAGAGACTAGGAAACGAACAGCGTTATGCCCAAAGTGGCACAGCTCTGAAATGCTGCCATGATCCGGACCCCAGGCCTTTGATTCCACAGCTTGAGTTCTCTCCGGGGTATCTTGCTGACCCTGGAATGTTCCCCAGAAGAGAAGAGGCAGGCTAGGTAAAGAGGAAGAAAGCACAGGACCGGCGTCACGCGGTGTCGTCACACGGTCTGCTGCAGGGACAGCAGCGTGGGTGGTGGAGCGGGAGAGGTGGGTGGTAGACCGTGAGCCAGGACGACATCGTGGGGGGGCGGAGGGCTTTGGGAGTCAGATCTCATTGTAAGGATCTAATAAATTGATACTGAGCGAGTGAGTGTGGCCTCCTCCACTCGCTAGCGGTCTGACCTTGTACAGATTACGTAAACTCTCTGCTCTCCGGTTCCTTCGTGTTCATCTTCACAGAGACAATGGGAGAGGCCCTCCTCCTGGGGTGGTTAGGATGCTGGCGTCTGGGGCTCTGGGTGTAGCGCACAGTGTGTGGGAAGCATCTGGCAACGGGCGACCTTCCGCCAGCGGAGGGTGCTAAGTGTCACCTTGAAGAATTTGGTCCTTATGCTGAAGCCCGGGGTCGTATTTGAAAGGTTTAAATGTCCAGGCAGTGTGCCAAGAGCTGTGATTTCAAGAGAGATCTGGTGGCTGGGAGGAGATTTTGGAGGAAGGAGTGGGGATCGAGCGTCACCAGTGAAGGCGCTGTGGCGTCTTCACCACCATCGGTGGGTGGTGGTGAGGACCTGACCGAGGGTAGTGCAGTGGTCAGGAAAGGAGGACACGGACGTCAGTGCAGGATGGGATGGACGCAACTTGATGACCGGCTGAGGGTGTGGGAAAGACAGGGATGGGGGAGGGGAGCAGAGGAGTCCAAGACGAGTCAAGAGTCTTCCCCAGGTGTGTGGGTGGATGGTGGCACCTTTTGAGAGACAGGACACTCGGGAGGAGGAGCAGAGCAGACTTAGGATGAAAGTAAAGATTTTGGTTAAATGTGCTGAGCTTCAAGGACCTACAGGACATCAGTTGGAGCTTTTCCCTCGGAGGAGTTGAGCTCAGAAGGAGGAAGCTGGAGATGAAGGAGTTTCAGGAAGGAGAGCAGCAACCAGATGATAGTGAGAAGTCAGGTAGGATCAAATCTGAGGGGAGGACTTGACCGTGAGGAGGTCATTTGCAGCCTCTGAGAAGGCAGTGTGAGTAGTGATGGGTGACAAGGCACAGGGCAGAGGGTTGAATGAACATGAGACGGAAGAAGCAAGTGTAAGCTGTATTTTCTTTGCCTTTTTAAAAATTTTATTTTATTATTTGAGAGAGAGAGAGAGAGCGCATGAGTAAGGGCAGAAGGAGAAGCAGACTCCCCACTGAGCAGGGAACCAGACGTGGGGCTCCCCAGGATCATGACCTGAGCCAAGGGCAGAAGTTTAGCCAACTGAGCCACCCAGGGACCCCTAAGCTGTATTTTCAAGTCCTTTCAGGAGCAAGAGGGGACAGGAAGGACATCAAAGATTAAAAAAGGGGTCACAAATGTACATGCTTCCAGAGGCCAGGTAGTAACATAAGCAGGTTTGAGTGAGTCAGGGGAGTGTGGGTCAGAGCACGCTTTCCTTCCAGACTCCGGTGACTTCCCGTTGCCCTTACATAAATGCCCTGCTTCTTTCCGGGGCCTGTGAGACGTTGACCTTGCCTTTCCCCTCTAGTTTACTACGGGTTTTTTTTTTGTTTTTTTTTTTTTCCCGCTCTGTTCCAGCCATAGTGATCTTCACGATTTTCCAACACATGAAGCTATTTCATGTGTCAGGGTCCCCTTCCCCCAGATATTCTGGTGGCCGGCTCACTGTTGGCTCTTAGCTTGAGCGGTGACTCGGAAAAGCCCTCCTTCACTGTTCACCCGAACAGCGGATACTTAGCCATCCTGCTTGGATTGATTGAGTGATTGGTTGATTTTTTGCATAACACTCCTCACTCCCTGAAGTCCTCTTACTTGTAATTGCTCTCCCTCTGTTCCATGGAGCGGAAGCCTGTTTTGCCGCCAGGATCTCCCAGTGCTTAGAGTAGTGGGTGGTCCATTCAAGACATGAAATGAGTGAACAGGAGAGCTGAGTGCCTGTGGGAATAGAAATAGGGACCAGTGAGGCCTGAGGGAAACTGGAAAATCGACACATTCAATATATTTTAAAAATATCTATTTTTTTGAGAGAGAGAGAATGTGACGTTGGAGTACACAGTAGTCTGGAGGGGGCAGAGGGAGAGGAAAGAGAATCTCAGCGGACTCCCTGCTGAGTGCAGAGCCGGCGTGGGGCTCGATCTCACCATCCCGAGATCATGACCTGAGCTGAAATCAAGAGTTGGCTGCCCAGCAGACTGGGCCACCCAGGAGCCCCCACATTCAGCACTTCAACAGTGAGGAGAAGGAACCCTGTGCCCAGGACAGGAGGGAGGAGGAAGGAGAAGACCAGGCTATGCTCGTGGAAAGTTTGTGGTGAGGCAGTTGCAAGGTGGGCCATCAGAGGCTCGTCAAAGACCTGACCCTGCTTTGGGTAATGAAAGTCTGCTGGAGGCTCTGACTAGTCCTTGAGGTCGAGTGGCTGGAGGTTTGGGGGATATAAAGGGTCGCAGAACACAGACTTCAGAGGAGCATATCCCAGCATTTTGGAGGAGGAGCCTTTGATTAGGAAGCTTGTTCCTTTCACTCCGGATTGTTTGTGCTTTCAATCACTTGACTTCTACAGGAAGCCCTTTGGAGGTTTTTCTCCCTTAAGATTTCTTTGCAAAGCGCTGGTCTAGGAGTTTTAGAAAAGATGACTCTCCAGCACAGTTTGCTCAATTTGCTCAAGTAGGAAGCTTTAGGGATTCAAATGAAGGTGAGTTCCCTCCTTTAGCTGGGTAGGACTCCCACCCAGCCAAGTACTCCTGCGAACCCTTCCTCGAGACTTTCCCTTCCCTGTCGCCCATGCGTTGGGACTTGCTGTTTTTCAGGCTCTTGCTTCAGTTCACCCAGGCTCAGCAAACGTCGTTTGCTTTGGAGAGGAACTTAAGGACTCAGCAGGAAATTGAAGATAAAATGAAAGGGTTCAGCTTCAAAGAAGACACTTTGCTGTTGATAGCTGAGGTGAGTGTTCACATGAACCCTGGGGTTTATGTGAACCGAGGCATCGGAGGTATTTTTCCTGGCTCCGGTACCGTTTTTTAAAAAACAACCAAATCTCTTCTGCTAAGGGACTTTTTCTCCGCCTTACGTGGCTTTTGATCACTTAATCCGCGAGAGCAGCATGGTGGTCATCTTTCTCCCGCAGCGTGCTACGGTCAGGGGCTCTGTTTCATTTTCCTGTCAGTGCTTGTTAGTCCCCGCCTGCTTGCACATCCTAAATGCCCAATCATTGTTTTCTGAGTGCTGATTAAACGAATGAGTGAATGTTGACGTTCTTGTGGCGTTTCTGTATGTTTTTCCTCCATTTGTCTTCATAACGCTCAGAACAGCCTTTGGGACCCAGGCAGCTGGGAGCGAGGCTCGCACAGGTTGGGACCCGCCTCCGGCCGGATTTTCAGCTGCGGAACTAGACTGAGGCCCACCCACTGCAAGTCCATTTTCTTTCTGCTCCATCTTTCCACCACCTTGGTGGTCGCGGAGGAATTCAGATATTAGGGTTTTTTATTTTGTTTTTGTTTTTAACCTTCATTAGCTTTTTTAAAAAAGTGATGTTGAAATTACTTAAGATAGCATTTGGAGATGATCTGTGTTTGTATTTAAGTTACTCACACTAGTTCCTGTTAGTATGTCATGGAAACTTGATAATTGAGGTACTTCTCCCGTGAAATAAATCTGTATAACCCTATCCACCCTAACGTCACTCAATTTTAAGAAATACTTACGGCACATCTAAATTGCCAGGCTCCTTTCTTCCTTCTCTAAATAAGCACCTACTGGGCGCCTGGGTGGCTCAGTGGGTTCGGCCTCTGCCTTCGGCTCAGGTCATGATCTCAGGGTCCTGGGATCGAGCCCTGCATCGGGCTCTCTGCTCAGCAGGGAGCCTGCTTCTTCCTCTCTCTCTCTCTCCCTGCCTCTCTGCCTGCTTGTGATCTCTCTCTGTCAAATAAATAAATAAAATTTAAAAAAAAATAAAGTAAGCACCTACTTGGACCTCTTTTCCCTTTTATGGGACCGTGTTCTCCTGTCTCTCCTTTGTGAGCCTTTTTCAACCTTTCCTTTGATCCCACAGACAAGCGCAGCGGATGGCCTGTCTCTCCTAAGTTTACCGTAGCCTTTCCTTAGGCTTTGTTTCCCTTCATCTTCCTGGTGTTCATAGCTGTTGGCCACCCACTTTTTGTTTCCTCTTCCTTTTACTTCCGAGGGACCACAGCAATCTGATTTTCTCTTGTATTCTTAATATTCCTCTTTCTCTTGGAATTTCCTAGTTTCCTCTGTCTCTTAAGTCATGGCATTCCCTGAGGTTCCACTTAGCTTCCCCGTTCTCTCCGCCATCTCCCGCAGGAATCATAACCACACTCACGGCTTCAGATGTCATGTCTGGGTCAGTTACCCTCTAACCGGTATCTCTAGCGCCATCTCTGAAACACTTGTCTCACGTCTCAGACTAGCTACCTCCTAAGCAACACATCCGAAGCGATGATTGACGATCCTCCTGTCTCTTCTGGTACAAAGTGTCTAAAATGGAGCTGCTCCTCAGAACACTTTCGAGTCAACCTTCTGTCAGTATCTAGCAGAGAGGAGTTGGAAAGAACCGTCTCTTCATTCTAGACTTTGTTTTTTTCATCAGTCCCGTCTGTCATCCTTCTTTCCAGAGCTGGGACCTCGCTCGCTGTGAGCCGTCTCTGCTCCAGTCTCACCCCCAGCAGGCAGCCAGCCACCCTCCCTTCGGGCCCACCTTCTGTTTCTCTCGCACCACCAGCACCCCCAGCCTTACGACCTCGTGCTCGGCTCCCAGTGACCTCCTGGCTCAGCTCTCCTCGCTTCCTTGCTCTCTCCCCTCAGGTCTGTCGGAAACCCTGCTGCTGCTGGGTTGATCTCACGACATCGCTTTGAGCATGTTACCTGCGTGCTCAGAAACCAAGTGTGTCACCATCACCTTGGAGGTCAGCTCTGGTGCGCTTGCCTCCATGTGATACCAAGGCCTTCCAGAGAGTAGCCCCGAACTTAGGATCTTGTAATTCCCTGCCGCAGATCTTCTGCATCCTTCTAGACTCCTCTGCCACATCTGACAAACTTGTTGTGGGTTTCTTCTCTCCACCCGCTTACTGTTTCCCATCCTCAGAGCCCACCAAGGTCCCACATCCTCTAGGAAGCTTTTCCCGAATGTCCCTGTCCGGCAATGGCTCCCTCCTCTGAGCTCAGGGACAGTCACTGATTGAATAGATAGCACTTTGCCCCCCCCCCCGCCCCAAAATACAAGAGTATGTCTTATCTTTTCAGCTAGATTTTAGGTTTCCTTATAAGCAAGTATATCCTTACAAAGAAGACATCCTTACAAGATGTCTTGGACATCTTCATACTCCTTCCCATGTGCAGCAGATCTGTGGACTGTGTGGAATAGTAGTTCTCCACCTGGACGATGCACGTGAAGTACCTGTGGAGCTTTTTTAAAGGGATGTCTGGGCCCTCATTGGGGTTACAGTGTACATTTCATTTTGTGCTCTGTTAACCTTACTTTGTGACATGAGCATGACTCTGTGTCCTTAAAGTTCCTTTGCTTGCATACTTTCTTTTCATCATTGTTTTATTGGAATTAGGACCCAGGGGCACCTGGTAGAGCATCCAACTCTTGGTTTCCGGGTCTTGAGTTCAGGACCCATGTAGGGTGTGGAGCCTATTTAAATTAAAAAAAAAAAATTAAAGGATCCATATAAGATCCATAGACTGTATTTGGTTCTTCTGTCTCTTACATCTCTTTTATTCTATAATAGCTCCCCTTTTCTGCTTTTCTTAAGATAAAAAAATATGTATAACATAAAATTTGCCATCTTAATCATGGTGTAGTGTACAGTGCATTAATTACATGCACAATCTTGTGCAACCATCAGCACTATTTCCAAAATTTTTTCATCATCCCAAACCAACTCTGTAACCATTAAGGAATAATTCCCATTCCGCCCTCCCTCCCAACCACTAGCAACCTCTAATCTACCTTCTGTGGCTATGAATTTACCTATACTAGGACTTCAAAAGATGGAATCCTATAATATATGCCCTTTTATGTCTGGCTTCTTTCACTTAACCTAATGTTTTCAAGTTTAAGCCATATTGTAGCATGTGTCCAAACTTCGTTCCTTTTTATGGCTGAATAATATTCCACTGTCAGTACATACACAGCGCATTTTATCCATCCATCTGTTGATTGGCACTTGGATCGTTTCCACCTTTTGGCTGTTGTGAAGAATGCTGCTGTGAACTCTGGCATACACGTTCTGTTTGAGTTCCTGATTTAAGTTCTCCTGGATGTGTCCCTAAGAGTGGAATTTTCTGGGTCCTATGGTGATTCTGTTTAACTTTGTGAGAAATTGCCAAACTGTACATTTCACCTTATACTCTTGTTATTTTTACCTAACACTGTGATATGATCATGACCCTGTATCTTTATTTTTTAAAAGATTTATTTATTTATTTTAGAGAAAATGAGAGAGAATGCACATGGTGGGAAGGGGCAGAGGAACAGGGAGAGAGAGACTCAAGCAGACCCTGCCCTGAGCACGGGGTGCAGAGCCCAATGTGGGGCTCAATCCCACGACTCTGAGAACACAACCTGCATCGAAACCAAGAGCCGGATGTTCAACCGACTGTGCCACCCAGGCACCTTGACCCCGTATCTTTAAATACTGTTTGAGTATGTGCTTTTTCATGGCCAGATTGTATTCCAGTTTTAGCTTTTGTCATTTATTTACTTAAGTCCTCTATATTGAACATTTAACAGATATAAAGTACCTGTTTAATAAGTCTTTGCAAAAAAATCAGTGTATGTATTCGGTCCTTTTAGAATAGATTATTAGGAATAGAATCACTAGGTTAAAGTATACAGACATTTAAAAGACTTGAAGCCCATTTCTAAATTGTGATTCAGAAAAGCTGGTTCAGTGCGGGGCGCCTGGGTGGCTCAGTGGATTAAGCCGCTGCCTTTGGCTCAGGTCGTGATCTCAGGGTCCTGGGATCGAGTCCCGCATCGGGCTCTCTGCTCGGCAGGGGGCCTGCTTCCCCCTCTCTCTCTGCCTGCCTCTCTGCCTACTTGTGATCTGTCAAATAAATAAATAAAATATTAAAAAAAAAAAGAAAAGCTGGTTCAATTTACATATCCTGTATGAGAACACTGATTTTCCTTCTTCAAGCCTAGATACTAGGTTGAACCGTGTGAAATTATCAATAGTTGATCATTTTGACTTATAAAAATAATTTTATACATATTAACTTATTTTTCAAAATCTGTAATTTGAGCGATAAAAGTGGCACTTTTCAGTGTTTATTTACTGGTTTGATTACTCTTAAAATGAACAGTTTTTTCACATGTTTATTGGCCATTTATATTTAGTGAAATACCTAGTCATGTTTTTTCTTCCTTATTCTATTTGTAATTTTCTGTTTTTCTTACTAATTTTTTAGAGCTCTCTCTCTGTTGGGCTTACTCACCTTTTATATGTTGGAGTATTTTCTGAAGTTTATGACTTTTTTTAGTATATAGAAGTTTAAATTTTTTATATGGTCAAATATTTTTGTAGCTATATTGACAGCTGTGAGTGATGTTCCTGCGAATCCCTCTTTTTGGGATATTGCATTATTTGGATATTACTATTATTCAGTTCTCTTTTTTATTAAAAACAACAACAACAACACTTTTCGTGTTATATACCAGATTTTAAAATACTACATTTTGTTGAGTCCAAGAAATCATCAGTTGTAAGACACATCAGTATTTGATGGGCCAATAACAGAAAAGTAAGATGCCATTTATGCTGTGACATGCCTGTGTTGTAAGTTACCTCTCGAGGTCAGAAATGTTAAAATACAAGACAAACACTATCTTAGAATGAATGAAAATACCAGGCTTTAATAAATGCTGACAATTGCCTGGTTAAGCTATTCATCTCATTAGCTCTTGCCTCAAATAATAGTAGTCTTTGGCGATCTAAAGTCAGTGGAAACCGTTCTTTGAATGGGCTTCTAATGTATTATAATTGGAGTATTCATAAACACGTTGGATCTCGGGGTTTTCAGGAAACTTAGACGTCATCAAGTCCAAATCCAAGTGACTTAAATTCCCTTTACAGCATCCCTGTCGGATGGCTCCCGAACCTTTCGTGCCAACAACAGGAAATGTGTTAGGACTTACTTTTAGTTCGCTGACCTTACCAAAGACGGGCCGATCACTTAGCGGGTTCAGGGGCAGCCTTTCTACAACTTAACTTTTGCACGTCTTGTGAGAAAAATTAACGGGAGATCTGGGCCTGATTCTGACCAGTAGGGAGCAGTGTTTTGCCTGCAGAGGGCAGGCAGGTGCCTCAGGGCCTGGAGGTTGCTGGTGACAATATCTCCAAAGGGCCTGAGGCTCTGGGTCAGGAAAGCGCAGGCCCAGCTACTTGCTGCTCGCCTGTTTGCTGCCTTTGACTTCCGGGGAACTTCTAAGAGGAAGAAGCTGCGCCCCGCCCCCACGCCCAGCAGCAGTGTTGTGCCCAGACTCTGCTTTCTGGTGGTTTTATGACGGGGGAGAAGCACTCGAGGATGCGTTCTGGCCAGCGGAAGGTGATCTTTGATTTAAGAATGTTGGCGGGCCACTCTCTGTAGGCCGAACAGCTGCCACATTAGTGTTTCAGTGATGTGCTCACTCAGGGGAGGATAAGAGGAGAAATACGGGGTATTTTATTCCTGTAGTCCTTGCATCGAAACATCTTTTCAGTATGTTGGAATCCACCCCCCACTACCCCCCGCTGCCAGCTGCTAAAGTATTTCTGTGGTTTGGTATGAAATCCTTTACAGTCGATGAATAGCATAGTCTTCCGCCCCTTTTATTGGGACAGGATTGTTTTTTTTTTCCCCCTCCTGCTGCAGGTTATGGGAGAAGATATCATCCCTGAAAAAATAAAAGATGAGGTTCACACAGAGGTGAAGTGTGTTGGCCCAGCAGCCCTGACTGCCCTGGTGATTGCATCTTCGAAAGAATTCGAAGACAAATGGTTCAGAAAGATCAAAGACCACTTCTGTCCCTTTGAAAATCAGTTCCATACAGAGATACAAATCTTGGCTTAGTGGCCCTTTAAAAAAAACCAATAAAAAACATCATGTACTGTTTTAATTGTCCTCGTTTATTTCAGAAAGAATCCACTGCTAATCATGGAATATAGTGAATTTAAAATGATTGTTTATTATAAAAACAGCTTTCCTATTTCTACTGTGTTCAGTTTCTTGATTATTTCTGCTGTGTTCAGTTTCTTGATTTGTTTTGTTTATGGATTTTTGCCATTCACTTATCTTAGACCTACTATCCCTTTAGAGGATATCTTTTGGGAAAGTGTATAAAAGAGGCTCTTAGATATTATATTTTTTTGAAAACACTATTATTATCAGTAGTAAAAGTATTGTTCGGGTAAATTCATCAGGAAAGAACAAGAACGTCGAAACATAAAAGTAAACCATTTCTAAGAGCGGTGTGTCAAGTTCTGCCATGGCTCTGAGATTCTGTGTATGGGCCCAAACGGAAGAGTGCACATGGAGTGGGCTGTGTTCTAGAAACTCAGGTCTCCTCTAATGGGCAGTAATCAGCACACTTGCCTTGTGCTGCAGAGGACACCATCTCTTTCGTGACATGATGCAAAGATTGGAAGGAAGGGCGGTAGTGCCACCTTGCTCACCAGATGCACAGAAGCACCAGGCCTGGCGTGCAGGGTGATGGTCCTGTCCTTCCAGACACACGGATCATAGTCACAGTCTCTAACATCTTCGTACAAAGGGCCATTACCGTACTCACATCATCTGGAATGGAAGAGCTCCCTTACGAAGAGTGGAATTTAATAGTCAACCAAAAACTTCATCAAGTGATGTCCCACACAGCATTTTATTCTCAGCAGAGGGAAAAGAATTCCACCCCTGGGCAAAGAAGTGGAGTCCTCAGGATTTCCCTTCTACTGCACCTGCTGCTTCACCCCTTCCCGGGCCCCTTCCCAAAACAGACAGATGTCTGGTTCTGTTTCTGACTGCTCTTCTAGTACGAGTGATAGCCTGACTAGCAATTGCAAGTTGTCTCTTAATATCTCTAATGTGAAACGAAAGCTTGAAATGGTTAATAGACGCTGTGATTTTTAGGACCCATCAACAGGTATGGAAACCTCTCCACAGCTCCCCTTGCCCTCCATCCACTCATGGAGTCATGAACAATCACCGCGGAGCCTCCTGCCTGACGTGACAGGCATTGTGCGGTTGCCATGGAGACACTTGCTGTCTCGGAGTTCATGGTCTAGTTGCGAATGACCCCTCAGGATAGTGCCTAGACCGCCAATCCCTTCACGGTAAAGCCTTGGCTCCCAGGCGCCCTCCTTCCCGGCTCCCCAGCTTTAAATGCACCCTAGCTTTTGTGTTTGGGCCTTCACACTGGCAGTTTGGTCTGGCCCCTCTCCCCACCCCCCATAATGGGCTCTGTCCACCTTCCAGGCCTCCACTTCCTTACAGCTTCCCAGAAGTCTTGGCCTCCAGGTGGCAGTAGGTCTCCCTCTTTCATGCTCCTCCAAGATTTCACTCCCGTAGGGGTTCTTGACTCCGTTGTGTTCAGCAGCTTGTTTTTCATGAGAGACTTCAGAAAGTCTAAAATCAGGGACTAGGACTGTCTTTTTCATATCGGTATCCTCGGGGCAGATTACCTGGCATTTCGTGAAAGAGTTGTTGAATTTCTGAATGACCTGGCCAGCATCTCGTTTTGTTTGCACAGAAGTTTAACCCCCCGAAGATCCAACACGGTGCTGAGGCCG